>QGSO01000251.1:25323-245045 GCA_011037825.1 Carya cathayensis | reverse complement strand
CCCCCCCCATCCAGACAAAAGGCCCTCATCTTTCCCCAAGGGCTTCGAGCCCACAACCTCGGGCCTCAAGCCCATGGCCTCGGGCTGCACAGCTGGACGGTTCTTCCACCCGGGTTGGACAGGTGACCCGGAAGCCCCTTGAACCCAATTTTGACGGGTCTCTCTCGCCTCGGCCCCGAGTCCCTTTCGCAAGCACGAACTGCTTTCTCAGCCGGGAACCTCGCCAGCCACCCCGCCGGCATCACAGACCTCGCCGACAGACTCCGGCGAACCTTCCGACACCGGTGACACGTGGTCTAAGGGCACGACGGCGGTTTCTTCTCCCCCAACAGAACCGTCTCTAGAGGAAAACGGTGTCACCGTCGTTCCGCATGCTCCCGAGAGCCCGACAACAGCACAGATAGAGCAGATCTGTCCTTTGGAATCCTCGTTCTGCCAGCTGCTCTCCAAGGATGAAGCCCTCTCCTCTCCACCCATTTGCGCAGCCCCCCCCCTTCATGGAATTGTCAGAGCTCACTTCCAGAGTCCTCTGTACTGTTGTGGAAGAGGAAGAGCCTGGTTTCGAAGTAGAAGAAGAAGATGAGGTTGACCCAGGGTCAGGTCACCTTGTGCCCTTCTCTGATAGGAGGAACGACGGGGATAACATGGGTAATCAAGGGGACGTTTTCAGCCCACTTTGTACGTTGTCCCCAGCAATACCGTGATCTGATCCCCAAACAGATTGGTTACTGAAGAAGGTTGAAGACATTCGGCACTGCGCAGAGATTTCTTGCATCGGCTTCGAGGACCAGTTGACAGCACTCTTCACAACCATTGCAGCAGAGTAGTCTCACACCCTCCGTTCTGCCAGCACAAGAGAAAGGGAATTAAAGAGACTCTCATGCTCTGTCAACTATGGTCGAGAAGGAAGCGCGAGTAGGGAGAGGTCGATCGATAGGGTGAACTTAGGTGATCCATGAAGCCCAAGATCTTTTCATGGAATGTTCGGGGCTTAAACAACCCGAACAAACGCCTAAAAGTGAAGAATTTAATCCGGGATTGGAAGGCTGACATCGTTTGTTTACAAGAGACCAAACCAAAGTATGTAGACAGGAAAACTATTAGAAGTTTATGGAACTGTGTATATGCAGGATGGACTAGCTTGCCTTCCAAGGGCGCATCAGGGGGCATTATAGTGATGTGGGACAAGAGAGTCGTCGAGTTGGTGGAATAATCCATTGGGGAGTTCGTGGTTGCTTGTTCTTTTAAGTCTTTGGAGGACGGGTTCGGGTGGGGTTTTGCAGGTGTTTATGGCCCGAACAATGACAACAGTAGGAAACTTCTTTGGGACGAGATTGCTGGTTTGTGTAGTTGGTGGGAGGGTCCATGGTGCATTGGAGGCGATTTCAACACCACTAGGTTCTCGAGTGAAAGGTCGGGGGATTCATCCTCGGGATCAGCCATGGCTGATTTTTCAGCCCTAATCTTCGAGCTGGATCTGCTTGATCTTCCCCTAAGGAGGGGTGACTACACTTGGTCAAACAAGAGGGCATGGTCTCGTCTGGATAGATTTATTATCTCCCCATCATGGGAGACACATTTTCCCTCCCTTTGTCAGAAACGCCTCCCCAGGCTTTGCTCAGATCACTTCCCACTCTTGTTGGACTGCGGGGGTCTACATGAGGGAAGAAGATACTTCAAATTCGAAAACATGCGGTTGAAGGCGGAGGGATTTATGGACAAAATCAGATCCTGGTGGTCCTCTTATCAGATTTTGGGCACTCCCAGTTTTGTTTTAGCTGGAAAACTCAAAGCCCTGAAAAATGATTTGAAAACATGGAACATGGAAACCTTTGGGAACCTAAATGACCAAAGATGCTCTTTTTTCCAGGAACTGCAGCGCTTTGAGGATAAAGTGACTTTGGCCCTCACGGCTGTTGAGAAGGAAAGGAAAACGGTGGTAATAGCTAAATTGGAAAAAATTACGCTTCTGGAGGAGATATCCTGGAGACAAAAATCACAAGCCCTTTGGTTAAAAGAAGGGGATAAGTGTACTAAGTTCTTCCATCGTGTCGCTAACTCTCATCGACGAACCAACGCCATAGAGGTTCTACACTCCGACGGGGAGATTATCTCTAATAGGGCAGCCATTAAGGAACACATCGTCCACTTTTACGACCAGCTGCTTAAAGAGCAATATTCCTGGCGGCCTAAGGTAGATGGGTTGACCTTCGACTCTATCGACGCATCAAGTGCAGTGTGGTTGGAAAGACTGTTCGAAGAGGAGGAGGTATGTAAGGTCCTAAAAGGGATGGAAAAAGACAAGGCCCCAGGCCCCGACGGTTTCCCTATGGCTTTCTTTCAAGCTAGTTGGGACATCATCAAAGAAGATATTATGAAGGTTTTTTTCGAATTTCACTCTTTCTTGAAATTTGAGAAAAGTCTCAATGCCTCATTCATCGCCCTTATCCCGAAAAGGGTAAACTCGGTAGAGGTGCAGGATTTCCGCCCCATTAGCTTGGTGAGTGGGGTCTACAAACTTATTTCCAAGGTGTTAGCCCAGCGGATGAGCACAGTTATGGGGGAGATCATATCGAAGTCCCAAAACGCCTTTGTGAAAGGGAGGCAAATTCTTGACTCCGTCCTTATTGCTAACGAATGTTTGGAAAGTCGGGTTAAAGCCGGCTCTCCCGGTATCCTATGCAAGTTGGATATGGAGAAAGCTTTCGATCATGTAAACTGGGACTTCTTGTTACACATTCTTGGCAGGTACGGCTTTGGACACAGGTGGCGCCAATGGATGAAACATTGTATCACAACTGTCAGATTTTCTGTTTTGGTGAATGGCACTCCAAAAGGTTTCTTCCATAGTTCCCGGGGTCTACAGCAAGGGGACCCTTTATCACCTCTTCTTTTCATCCTAGTAATGGAGGTTTTAAGCAGAATGTTGTATGGAATGGTGGAAGATGGTTACCTCTCGGGTTTCACAGTGGGCAGCTCTACTTTGATTTCTCATCTTCTTTTTGCTGACGACACTTTGATTTTTTGTGAGCCAGACCCTGACCAGATCCGCTCCCTAAGGGCTATTTTGCTCTGTTTTGAAGCCGTCTCTGGACTCAAGGTCAATCTAGCGAAATCGGAAATGGTTCAAGTCGGAAAGGTTGATAATCTACGTGATTTGGCTGACCTTTTGGGCTGTAAGGTGTCATCTCTGCCCATGAAATACCTTGGTCTCCCTTTGGGGGCCTCATATAAATCCAAGACTTTGTGGGATGGGGTGATCGAGAAAATTGAACGTAAATTTGCAGGCTGGAAGCGACTCTACCTTTCCAAAGGTGGCAGAGTCACTCTTATTAAGAGCACTCTATCTAATCTTCCCACATACTTTCTTTCCCTTTTCCCCTTGCCTGTAGGTGTGGCGCACAAATTGGAGAAGATCTTTCGCGACTTCCTATGGGGTAGTTCGGAGGAAGTGAAAAAATTCCATTTGATCAAATGGAAAAAAGTATGTACACCCATGGCAAATGGCGGATTGGGACTCCGCAGCTTGAGAATTCTTAACAAGGCTCTTCTTGGTAAATGGCTCTAGAGATACCACAGGGAACGAAACGCCCTTTGGAGGGAAATTATTGACAGCAAATATGGAAGCTTACGGGGTGGTTGGTGTTCCAACACAGAAAGAGGGGCTTATGGCGTAGGCTTGTGGAAATTTATACGCAACGGTTGGGAAGCTTTTTTTGCTAACTACAGGCTGGTGGTGGGAATGGGCAACCAAGTTAGTTTTTGGCATGACACTTGGTGTGGCGAGCTTGCCTTGAAGCTCACCTTTCCTTCCCTATACAGGATTGCGGCTGATAAGGAGGCCACAGTTGCTGATAATCTAGACAGCTCCTCAAACCTCACTCATTGGTCAGTTAGATTCACTCGAGCTGCACAAGATTGGGAATTGGGAGACATTGCTGATTTCTACAGCGCTCTACAAGCATCGAATTTACATGCCGATGATGAAGATCACATGCTTTGGTCGCTCACAGGAAATAAGCGTTTCTCAGTACACTCCTTTAACAAGGTACTCTCNGTCTCCGCTTTGTGACAGAAATTCACTCTAGTGAGAGTGGTTTAGCTACTTCCAATCGATGCTTCCAAATAACGTTATCTCCACAGGTGCATATTATCATTCTTCAGTGTGGTTTGTTTGATTTTTTTTTCCATATTTTGTTGGCAGAGTTTATGTGAAGCTTGTTTCTGTTTGATGCTCTACGGCATTAAAAGATATCCGATTGTTTTTATTTTATTTTTATTTTTTTTTTGTGGTTGGGAGTGCCTCTCCATGCTAGGTGAGTCGGTAGAATAAGTTTATCGGTGTTATTTAGCCGGTGAAGCTGGACACGAGATTGTGCTCATGCCAACTTTATGAAAAGCAGTGTACTAGAACTACTATCATAAAATTGGGGAACATAGGAATTATGTAAAAAAAGTTATGCATGTATTTCTCACTTCTAAAAGAGCTTCAATCATCATGGACATTTGTTGCATGTATATGACTCTTTTTTATGGGTTATAACTTATAATGATACTTCTATGTTCTTATTGACGATGCATTGTGGGGTGAAGTTTTATGTCTACTATCTTGTAATTCAATAGCTACGTTGATCGTAAATGCGTATGTTCGACTCCACAGATCAGGGTTAATTGTTTGTGATAGAGGCTTGAATTTTATCCTAATCAATGGTGATCAATGAGCTACTTATTTGTACAAGAATGCCCCCTAAAAAAACATTGGAAAAGAGTTTCTTGGGTTATTTCAGAATCAGATTGAGAATTTATACTTACAGTTGTGCTATTGGTATATTCTTACTTATAAGGAAATCTTATTACTGTTGGTTTTATATGCACTTAGAAAATCAAGGATAACACTTAAAAAAAATTGAGGATACTTTTAAATCTTTCTTTCAACATATTGTCTGTGGCAAATGTTTTGCCTTATATGTATAATATCGCTTTATGTTTAACAGGATGATGAAGTAGACGAGCTGTCCATTCCAGGTTATTTTTCAGTTATCTTTTACATCGATAAGTTTTCCTTCCTAATACGCACTCAAAAAACTTTTGGGAGACTTTGTTTGCTGGTTTACCATTTTGGATGTTGGAAATTTCCCGTGGACATAAACTTCTTCTGAAATTTCTGTTGCAGTTCAGTTGGCTTTGATTTTCTCGCACACAGAAAAATATCCAGATGAGCCTCCACTTTTAAATGTGAAAAGGTTACTATCTTCTTCCCGTGGACATTGTTGTGCTAAATAGTATTCTCTGGTCTTTAGCATTTATTCAACCCCAACTTTGACTTGGTTAACTTTGCCATGAACTTGTTGAACTCACCTCTGCTACCTTTAAGTATGAAACGGCACACAAGCAACTTTCTTAATTAACTAGCTTCATGTTGTGAATCCATTTAAGATTAGTGCCATCATATGGTGGCATCTCTTCTCTGTTATATGCTCCCTTTGATGTTGCTGTATGAATGCTTCCTATTTATTATGAATGTAAAAGGTTGGTATGCATTAACTTGTCGATTATCCCTTCTGCTAAAAGGTTGGAATTTTATCCGGAGCTTTTAGTAGCTCATATATAATAGAGATTTCTTTTTTATTTAAAGAATTTGACATCATGTTGCAAATTTGGATAATACAAAGTTATAGATGAATAGCTCTCTGTAATCAATGTTGCCTTATTCTGCTAGATTGCAGACAAGTTACAACTGTATGAATTGTGGTTCTGTTTAAAAGTAATGCATGATTTCTGTTCCCTAGTGATGGTAGTTTTCATTTTTCAGCTTACGTGGAATACAAATTGAAGATCTTAGAATTTTGAAAGAAAAGCTTCAACAAGAGGTAATCTCTTGGTGTTCTGTACTAGGATATGCAATTCGCAAACATTTGAGCCGACCAAATATGCTTACATTCTTTATGTGATCTAGCTTCCTGATAATGCTGTATAGAATATTCCATTCACCCCTTCTGCTTCCCTCCAGCCCTCATACACAGAATGACTTGAAATGGAAAAGATCAGTCATGTTAAAGACAATGCCATTTAGAATGAGTTTTTTTTTTTTTTTTCATTTTTATGGGCTTTAAATCCTTTTAGAACCTAGGAAACTGAGATTGCATGAAACAGCTGAGGGAAACGCCAGTCACATTTGCACCACAACTTCAGAGAAGAGTATTCAATTTGAAGCTTCCCTTAAATCAGTTATAAAGCCTAGTTTCACTCGCTAAGTAGCCTTTGTGAGGTTTAACACCTATGACTGCCTTTATAACGTACCCACTCTATGTGGGTTATCCATATTCCCAATGTGGGACTGAGGGTGTTACATTGCATACTAGAATTTATATCGAGCTAAAAATAATGACTGTCAGTTTTGTTGGTTAACATTTTTTCTCTAAGATGGTTGAAATATTCAATAAGTGATGTGTGATTGGACTAGTTATGGATAGCATGTCTTCATTTGTTATTTCCATTCCACAGGCGTGTGAAAACCTTGGCATGGCTATGATTTACACACTAGTTGCATCAGTTAAAGAGTGGATTTCTGAACGATTTTGTCAAGACGCAAGCATTGAGAATGCCATTGCTGAAGAGGCTGCAAAAGAGGATGTATGGGTGTTCCTGAATTTCTCTTATTTCTTATTTTTACTGGTTTATCTGTTATATGTTTGCTATATTTTAAGTGTGAGCATAGTTTCTGTTTTGGACATTCCTTAGCAAATTATACCTGTAAATTCTGAAAAGCTTTCACACCCATTGACTGCATAAAATTATATTGTACTTGCAATTCTTATATAGTTATCTGTACATAACTGGAGATGCGTACACTCACTGCATGTTGAACTTGTTATTCTTCTAAGTCATATTATGCCTTTTAAGTTAAATTATGGGTGGCAAACATGCAATGCTGTTTTGTATTAAGGTAGATGCTGGTGGGTGCCAAAAAAAAGGGTGGTGTGAAGTCCAACAAAGAATTGTAGTGTTAAGACTTATAAATATATCTAAGAGTAGGGACGGAAACAACTTATGCTTAAGATGAGGTTTTAGCATAAATAAAGGATGGCAATACCAAAGCAAAGAATATTTTAACTTTATAATACCTTTATTCAACTTTTTCTCTCTCTCTCTTTCCAAAACCCAATAAAACATCTTAACTCAAATTATTTCACTACTATTCACATCTCATCTTATTCTCCAAGCATCCCCTAAGAGGATTTGACAGTCCTTTGTTTTCCTTGGAATAGTATTTAGTGTAGTAAAGTCCTGAAAAAGTTGCTGGAGATAAACCTTAGAAAAAAATATCTTAAGTGGATTTGGTGGGAGAGAGCTGTAGTCTTTTTTTTTTCTGCACTTGGAGTTCAATGAGAGTCCTAAGAAGGTGATCAACGTGTACTTGAACTGGGAATGGGTGCTTACAAGACATGACAGAAGTTTCATTTTGAATGCTGATCATTTTTTGTATCATTTCGGTCTCCATGCGATTGGAATAGACTTTAACGGCCCAGATTCCATGATTTTCTCGTATTTATTTCTAGCTCTTAACTAGGTGTTTTCTCTTGTATACATCATGTGTACATGGGCTTCGACTATTTTCTACTATTATGAGTAAAATTTCTTTTTACTTATAAAAAAATAGATTAAATCTTTCTTCTTGCAATCTTTATTATATGAATGGTCAACTGTCATTAGTAGGGTTTCTATTCCTTCTTTTTTAGATTATATAGATAATTTTTTTTTTTTGATAAGTAAAAGAGAATATATTAGATCAAGAAAAGGGCAAGGCCCGAGTACACCGGAAGTATACAAAGAGCCTTGCTAAAGGCTAAGAGCTGCTAAGAGCAGCATAAAGTTCAGTAAGAGAGGTGCCATTAAGTACAATAGAGGAAGCCCATAAAATTAAAGTGTGGTAAAAGAAATCCCTAAAGCTTTCCGGAGAACGCTCCTGATCCTCAAAACAGCGACTATTCCTTTCATTCCAAGTGCACCACATAAGGCAAAGAGGCACCATTTTCCAAAGATCTGCGATCTGCCCCTTGCCCCGGACTCCTCTCCAACAAGCCAAAAGATCAATCACCTTTCTAGGCATTACCCATGCCAAGCCTAGTCTTGTGAAGATATCATCCCATAAAACTGTAACTGCTTCACAGTGAAGGAGTAGATGATCCGTTGTCTCAGTGTTGTGTTTGCACATATAGCACCACTCTGTTAAGTAGAGGCCACGTCTTCTTAGTTTATCAATAGTCAGAATACTCTCATGAGATGCGAGCCATACAAAGAAGGCCACTTTTAAGGGAGCCTTAGTCTTCCAAATACTCTCATGTGCCAAAGTACCATAGGGAACGAGATGCTCTTTGGAGAGAAATCATCGACAGTAAATATGGGAGCTTGCGGGGTGGTTGGTGTTCCAACGCAGTTCGTGGGGCTTACGGTGTAGGTTTGTGGAAATTCATACTCAACGGATGGGAAGCTTTTTTTGCTAATTGTAGATTGGTGGTAGGAAGGGGCAACCATGTTAGCTTCTGGCACGACACCTGGTGTGGAGAGAATGCTTTAAAGAACACTTTTCCTTCACTGTACAGAATTGCGGCTGATATGGAGGCCACAGTTGCTGATAATCGAGATAGCTCCTCTACCTCCACTCATTGGTCAGTAAGTTTCACCCGAGCGGCGCAAGATTGGGAAATAGGAGACATTGTTAATTTTTACAGCGTGTTACAAGCTTCGAATCTCCACACTGATGAAGAAGATCATCTACTTTGGTCACCCACAGGAAATAAGCGCTTCTCAGTACGTTCTTTCAACAAGATACTCTCGACACATCCTTCCACTGCTTTCCCGTGGTAGTGTATTTGGAAGACTAAGGCTCCTTTAAAAGTGGCCTTTTTCGTATGGCTAGCATCCCATGAGAGTATACTGACTATTGATAAATTGAGAAGACGCGGTCTCTACCTAACGGATTGGTGCTATATGTGCAAACACAACAGTGAGACAGCGGACCATCTACTCCTTCACTATGAAGCAGTAATGGCATTATGGGACGACATCTTCACAAGACTAGGTTTGGCATGGGTAATGCCTAGAAAGGTAATAGATCTCTTGGCTTGTTGGAGAGGAATCCGAGGCAAGGGGTAGATTCCAGATATTTGGAAAATGGTACCACTTTGCTTAATGTGGTGCA
The DNA here is from genome assembly GCA_011037825.1 of Carya cathayensis. Taxonomy (NCBI): domain Eukaryota; kingdom Viridiplantae; phylum Streptophyta; class Magnoliopsida; order Fagales; family Juglandaceae; genus Carya; species Carya cathayensis. The sequence goes on along the minus strand of QGSO01000251.1, from coordinate 235,843 downwards.
CATGGAACGAAAGAAATAGCCGCTGTTTCGAGGATAGGGAGCGCTCTCCGGAAAGCTTTAGGGATTTCTTTTACCATACTTTAGTCCTATGGGCTTCCTCTATTGTACTGAATGGCACTTCTTTTGCTGAACTTCACGCTGCTCTTCGCAGTGCTTAGTCTGTAGCAAGACTCTTTGTATACCCCCTGTATACTTGGGCCTTGCCCTTTTCTTTTCTAATATATTTCTCTTTTACTTATCAAAAAAAAAAATTAACTTAAAAGGCATAATATGACTTAGAAGAATAACAAGTTCAACATACAGTGAGTGTACGCATCTCCAGTTATGTACAGATAACTATATAAGAATTGCAAGTACAATATAATTTTATGCAGTCAATGGGTGTGAAAGCTTTTCAGAATTTACAGGTATAATTTGCTAAGGAATGTCCAAAACAGAAACTATGCTCACACTTAAAATATAGCAAACATATAACAGATAAACCAGTAAAAATAAGAAATAAGAGAAATTCAGGAACACCCATACATCCTCTTTTGCAGCCTCTTCAGCAATGGCATTCTCAATGCTTGCGTCTTGACAAAATCGTTCAGAAATCCACTCTTTAACTGATGCAACTAGTGTGTAAATCATAGCCATGCCAAGGTTTTCACACGCCTGTGGAATGGAAATAACAAATGAAGACATGCTATCCATAACTAGTCCAATCACACATCACTTATTGAATATTTCAACCATCTTAGAGAAAAAATGTTAACCAACAAAACTGACAGTCATTATTTTTAGCTCGATATAAATTCTAGTATGCAATGTAACACCCTCAGTCCCACATTGGGAATATGGATAACCCACATAGAGTGGGTACGTTATAAAGGCAGTCATAGGTGTTAAACCTCACAAAGGCTACTTAGCGAGTGAAACTAGGCTTTATAACTGATTTAAGGGAAGCTTCAAATTGAATACTCTTCTCTGAAGTTGTGGTGCAAATGTGACAAGCGTTTCCCTCAGCTGTTTCATGCAATCTCAGTTTCCTAGGTTCTAAAAGGATTTAAAGCCCATAAAAATGAAAAAAAAAAAAAAAACTCATTCTAAATGGCATTGTCTTTAACATGACTGATCTTTTCCATTTCAAGTCATTCTGTGTATGAGGGCTGGAGGGAAGCAGAAGGGGTGAATGGAATATTCTATACAGCATTATCAGGAAGCTAGATCACATAAAGAATGTAAGCATATTTGGTCGGCTCAAATGTTTGCGAATTGCATATCCTAGTACAGAACACCAAGAGATTACCTCTTGTTGAAGCTTTTCTTTCAAAATTCTAAGATCTTCAATTTGTATTCCACGTAAGCTGAAAAATGAAAACTACCATCACTAGGGAACAGAAATCATGCATTACTTTTAAACAGAACCACAATTCATACAGTTGTAACTTGTCTGCAATCTAGCAGAATAAGGCAACATTGATTACAGAGAGCTATTCATCTATAACTTTGTATTATCCAAATTTGCAACATGATGTCAAACTCTTTAAATAAAAAAGAAATCTCTATTATAGATGAGCTACTAAAAGCTCTGGATAAAATTCCAACCTTTTAGCAGAAGGGATAATCGACAAGTTAATGCATACCAACCTTTTACATTCATAATAAATAGGAAGCATTCATACAGCAACATCAAAGGGAGCATATAACAGAGAAGAGATGCCACCATATGATGGCACTAATCTTAAATGGATTCACAACATGAAGCTAGTTAATTAAGAAAGTTGCTTGTGTGCCGTTTCATACTTAAAGGTAGCAGAGGTGAGTTCAACAAGTTCATGGCAAAGTTAACCAAGTCAAAGTTGGGGTTGAATAAATGCTAAAGACCAGAGAATACTATTTAGCACAACAATGTCCACGGGAAGAAGATAGTAACCTTTTCACATTTAAAAGTGGAGGCTCATCTGGATATTTTTCTGTGTGCGAGAAAATCAAAGCCAACTGAACTGCAACAGAAATTTCAGAAGAAGTTTATGTCCACGGGAAATTTCCAACATCCAAAATGGTAAACCAGCAAACAAAGTCTCCCAAAAGTTTTTTGAGTGCGTATTAGGAAGGAAAACTTATCGATGTAAAAGATAACTGAAAAATAACCTGGAATGGACAGCTCGTCTACTTCATCATCCTGTTAAACATAAAGCGATATTATACATATAAGGCAAAACATTTGCCACAGACAATATGTTGAAAGAAAGATTTAAAAGTATCCTCAATTTTTTTTAAGTGTTATCCTTGATTTTCTAAGTGCATATAAAACCAACAGTAATAAGATTTCCTTATAAGTAAGAATATACCAATAGCACAACTGTAAGTATAAATTCTCAATCTGATTCTGAAATAACCCAAGAAACTCTTTTCCAATGTTTTTTTAGGGGGCATTCTTGTACAAATAAGTAGCTCATTGATCACCATTGATTAGGATAAAATTCAAGCCTCTATCACAAACAATTAACCCTGATCTGTGGAGTCGAACATACGCATTTACGATCAACGTAGCTATTGAATTACAAGATAGTAGACATAAAACTTCACCCCACAATGCATCGTCAATAAGAACATAGAAGTATCATTATAAGTTATAACCCATAAAAAAGAGTCATATACATGCAACAAATGTCCATGATGATTGAAGCTCTTTTAGAAGTGAGAAATACATGCATAACTTTTTTTACATAATTCCTATGTTCCCCGATTTTATGATAGTAGTTCTAGTACTTACCTAGCATGGAGAGGCACTCCCAACCACAAAAAAAATAAAAAATAAAAATAAAAAAATAAAAAACAATCGGATATCTTTTAATGCCGTAGGACATCAAACAGAAACAAGCTTCACATAAACTCTGCCAACAAAATATGGAAAAAAAAAAAAAAAAATCAAACAAACCACACTGAAGAATGATAATATGCACCTGTGGAGATAACGTTATTTGGAAGCATCGATTGGAAGTAGCTAAACCACTCTCACTAGAGTGAATTTCTGTCACAAAGCGGAGACACATTACATGCCAAAAATGGCAAAACAACCAAATTAAAATAAGAATAGCCATGATAATAGGAATTGAGTACAGAGACGGAAATAGCATAACAGACCTTTGAAATCATCCATAAGTATTGCTTCCAAGGCCTCAATTTCCATCTCCTGCTCCTGTACATAGTCTGTTCACATGTTCGTCGATATTAAAAGAACAATAATCGTAAACTAACTTCAGCGAAATTGGGTTAACAATGAAATAAATTCCATCGAGTCAATTCGATATCAAGGCTATACCTAGAAAACACGGATCCGTAAGAAACAAAAATCCTTACGTTTATTCGGAAAATACAGTTTCCTAGCAATAGATGAAAGGAGTGAAGGAAGATTAAATAAATACCAGTCATGGTTATGATTCTTATGAACAGCCTTTCGATAGTTATTTCTCGCTTCTGATTCGCCGGCAAAAAATTTCAGTGACTCCACGAGCTCAAAGCACTCTCTCTTTCTTCGTGAGACGGCCACCCCAGTCCCCCCCACTATCGCTTCGTAATTTATTTATTTGTGAATAAATACCTTTTGATACGTTGTTGTATTGTATTGTCACGTTTCATCATACGACAAAGGATAAAAAGTAAAAATTGGGCAGTGATTTTTTGTTTTTCCGTTCGAAATCTGCCATTTGTGTAATTTTTATTTTTTATAAATAACTCCATGTACCGTCAAAGACATCAGGCCTAGTCTCAGTTTTATAAACTGTGTCCATGACTCCTTTCACTTCAACTGAATATGCATGACAACATAAGACTACACGTGGCCAATATCATCTTGAGGGTTGCCGCTGCCTGCCACTTAGGTTTGGCGCCCCTTTGTCTTTCATTTTCTTTTTGACTAATGTTACGTATAGTCGTTAAGTGTGTAAATATCGTACAATCGCCTTAAAAAATAGTATAATTTATGATTAAAAAAGTTAGTTTTTTTTCATATGGGTCCTATATTAATTCACTTTTTTTCAAAAAGACTGCACAGCGCTTACACAACCACGACTGCAAATATAATTTCTCTTTCTTTTTTAAGAAAATATACTCAGCAGCCGATTTAGTAGAAGCCCACCACACAATCGAGATAAATCCGGTCCATCATTGCCAGCTTACGATTTAATTTTACTCCCTCCCTGTTACGCTCTCTCTCTCTCTTGGTAAAAAATACTCCCCTCAAAACTGAGGATATTATCTGGAGGTGTTAAATTGTGTTAACGGGTCATATTTGTATTAAAATATGTATATTATATTATATAAGTCAATACTAACCGATCCGTTAAACTCATCATGTCAAAATTTCAAATTCTAACACGACCCATTAACATAACGGGTCATGTCGTGTCAATCAATTTTAACCCATTAGTAAATATTATGAAATAGGTTAAAACGATAGAATACGACCTATTCCAAATTGTTTATATAAATTGGTTGAATATACCCGAAATTAATTCGTTTGACCTGATTAAATTTATCATAATTTTATATAAATATTAAAATCACAATATCTATAAAAAGTATAAAACTAACTATAAGTCCAAAATTACAATCCAAATAATAAAAATATCGAAATTTAAATTCTAACAATTTTATTTTTAAGTATAAGAGTATAATTGTAGCTTTAACTTTATTAACGTGTCATAACGAGTTGACCTATTATCAACTCGTTAAGCAATTATGTCTTAACGGGTCAACCCATGTTGATTATAACCCATTAAAACTAAACCTTAATCCATTATTATAATATCATGTTCGTATTAAGTTAACGAGTCGTATAACATATTACCACTCCTAATATTATTTTCCTTGTTCCTTGAGTTCAAGGAAAGGATCTCGACCGTACCAACAGAATCTCAAGTTTCGTTAAATAGCAGAAACGGATTCGAGTGAAAGAGGCAAAGGAATATGGAAGATCTGGGTGGTCGAAGTTACGGATCATGGCGGTGTGGCTATATATTGTCTTTGAACATGGTGATGATCCTAAGATGGTATTGTGAAGCCGAGAAAACAAGGTGAATAAGAGAACCAAAGAATCGACGAAAGGAATAGGAAGGATCTTGGCGTGGGTCGGTCTATTAGAATATCGCAAGATGGCGAAAAGTGGTTGATCGAAGTTCTTGTGATGATCCGAGCACTTTCCTGTGCCGATTGATGGTGGGTGACGTCGGTTTTTCATTTCTTATACTGCTGAACTTCATGGAGTTGCTATTTCGACTTCTTGTTTTTGTTGATGCGTAGTAGTGGTGTGAATGAGAAAAACTAATAGGTGTTTCACGGTGTTGATGAGGTGATTCCCTATGGTGGTGCATGGTGAAGGAGGGTTGAGACCAATGCAATAAAACTTGCTCTGTTTTGACTTCCTAAAATATAAGCTCTCTAATTGCATTTGTCGATGGTGCAACAGTTATGGCAAAGCAGCCTCAGACGACTGGGCAAGATTTGCGGAGGGGAGAACACAAGGGAGGGGAGACGCATGCGGGAGGGCCAAACGTTGCAAATGCAAAATGGGAGAGGTAAGGATTGAAACGTGCGTTTAGAAGGAAAAAAACATGTTAGCATGTGTGCGGTGTGCCATGAACAGTGGATGGATGCGTAGCAAAATTAATTTTCTTTTTAATTTTTGGTTAACTTACTTTATTTTTCACTTCTTGTGACGTGTGGGAGTGTTTTATTGGTAGTAAGGTAGCTTACGGGCCACATGGTTGGAATTTTACTCATCATTCTCATATCACATGTCACACATAATTTTTTTTTTTTTTAAATCTCTTATTAAATGTGTCGTGTATGAACGAGGAGTAGAAAAATTTAATTAGTTTATGAATAATAAAATTAAAAATAAATAAAATAAGTATAATATATGGTGTATGAAGATGATGAATAACAAAATTTAAAATGAAATGATCAAAATTATCAAATTGAAGGTATAAGGGTGAGGGAAATAGTTACTATGACCTATGAAGTGTACTTTGGCATGGGACACGGCTACGTCAACGGAGTAACTTTATCGATACATTTCAAACAGTAGAGAATCAAAATTTAAGAATGAAAAATATTATCTTTCAAAAGTTGAAATAGTATGTTTGAACAGTGGGACAATGGCATAGATATATGTATAATACATGGTAAGGAAAAATGTTAGTAAAAAAAAAAAAAAGAAACATCAACATCATCCAAATTGGAATATATAAAGCATGACTTTTGTGCTACAGTTCCAACAAATTTACCGCACATTGTAGCTAAAATCTTTATGTAGTTTTTTATTATTTGTCTCTTCTCTCTCCATTGCTATTTCTTGGAAGCAATTAATTCCTAGTTGATATTTTTAAATAAAGATAAGCATTATAAATTGGAAAATAGTACATCTTATCTATATTCAAAGAGGCTCAGTTGCAAGAGAGAAGCACATATCGGATTGGATTTGCAGAAGTAATAAAGCAGTGGATTGTTCTAGATAGAGGGAAGGTAAAGGTGAATTTTGATGCAGCTATAGCATATATAGATAAGGTAAATTAGCAGGTTAGATTGTGGGTGATAATAAGGTATTGGAATGGGAAGGTTATGGCAACAACATGCTTCTAAAAATCAATTATAGATCAACCAATTACTGTTAAGTGTATGACTTTGGAGAAGGCTGTTGAGTTTTGTGCTGATCTGGGTTTTAGCCAAGTAATTTTTTAAGGAGATGCTCTTGTGGTAATCAAAGCAGTTCACAGTAATGATATGTGTCTAGCTTGGTTTGAGCAACTAATAGAAGATCTGATGATAGTGTTCAGGAATTCATCTGGATGGAGCTTGAAGTTCACATACTGTTGTATATAGATTAAGGTTGTGTTTGGCCACTTAAAATTTTTATCTCAAACTCAAAATTTTCATCTCATCATTACAACTTTCCCAAATCCCAATACAAAATATAATAAATAATTCAACTTTTTCTTAACTTTTTCAAATCTCAAAACAATAATAATATTAAAATATAATAATTTAATAATTTATTTTAAAACTCAAAATTTTAATTTGAGAATTATTAATGGCCAAGCAGAACCTAAGAATGACGAGAGTATAATTTTTTTTATTATAGGAAAATGCTGTATTTATCGAGAATGCTGCTATACAAAAGTCACTGATTGATATATTATTTATTAATTCTTAATTATTAAGATAAAAAATTTAAATAAATTTGTAATCTTTTTTAAATACTTAAGAATATAAAAAAAAAACTATGTTAAAAAAGGCCATTTAGCCTTATGAACTTAGGGTCACCACCCTCGCACTACAGCCACTCTTTTCTAAAAATAACTAAATACGGAATACCTAACCTCTAACTAAATTTATGGTAATTATTATTATTTTTTAATAAATAAAGTCTCGTGACGACAACTAAATAAAGAATTGCTCAGCTACTAGAAGACAAGATATAAGTTCAGAATATTTTTTGAACTTTTGCTCTCGATACTGCTGCTGCAGGAGCACATTCGATGCATGAAAAGTAGTATATGTCTTCTCTAATAAGTCATCATCAGTGACTTTTTCACCACATAATTTCAATAGTGAGCTAATTTTAAAGAGTGTAGAGTTATACTCACTAACACTCTTGAAATCTTGCAACCTCAAGTGCATCCAATCATGACGAGCTTTTGGGAGGATTACAGTTTTCTGGTGCTCATATCTCTCCCTTAAATCATTCCACAAAATAAGGGGATCTTTCACCGTGAGATACTCAGTTTTTAATTCTTCATGAAGATGGTGCCGAAGGAAAATCATTGCCTTAGCACGGTCCTGCCGGGACCCTTGATTTCCTTCTTTAATTGTATCTCCCAGGTTCATCGCTTCCAGATGGATCTCAGCATCAAGTATCCAAGATAGATAATTTTTTCCAGAAATGTCAAGAGCAACGAATTCCAATTTGGTAAGATTTGACATTTTTTGAAGTATAAGCCTACTAGCTTCAAGATCGTCAGAACCTTCGTGCTGATAACGTGTTATAAAACTAATGAAAGAGAGAGAGCAAAAGAGAGAGAGATCTTGAATATGAGAGAAATGTTTAGAGAACTTTGTTTTCTCTTATTTCTTGGTGTCTTACACAAATGAGGACTCCCTCTATTTATAGGGATCTCTTGGTACAAAGAATGGTTAGGATTGTGACACTTGTCATCAATCCAATGGTAAAGAGTACAAAGGAGGTTAGGTGTACCTAAAATCACCATTGGGGGTAGGTGTACCTAAAATCACCATTGATGGCTAAGATATAGTATAAATTAATGGCTCAAGATTGGTCATACAATACAATTTGAACTTAGTTTCTAACGCACATGCATCCGGATTGTTTTCTGGATATACTCAGATAACAAGTTTCAAGCATTTTATATCCTTCAGGGATTTTCATATATATGCCTTGGTCTAATGACCCATATAAATATGCAGTGACCACATCCATTAACTGCATATCCAATCTTTTTGTAACTACCAAACTAGTCAAAAATCTGAATGTGATTGCATCCATAACAGGAGATTATTTTTCCTCATAATCAATCCCTGATTTTTTTTTTGCAATTTTCATGAGCTCTTCTAGAGCCTCAATGAAATTTAAATTATTTATATAAACTGCAATAAAAGATAATATAAATACTGAAAATATATTGAAAATAGCATGTTCCACATGCGTTTAGCTTGCATTAGATCATATAAGAATTTTAAGACTTGATAGAATATGTACTTCAGGACTATATGCTTCATGCATACCCAAACTCTTGGTAACTATCAAGTTAATACAAATATCAATATAATCTCTTTAACTTCAAAAACATATCAATATTATTTCTTCTGGAAATATATTCGTGATTTATAAATCACATTTTCATTTCATTTATATAAATACCCACTCATATTCAACAAGCATCACCTCATAGGTGTTTGGACTTCAAGTCCATATGCATCGCATTTTACTAATGATAACAATTCTGCAGGAATTGTTTATTTCTATTTTGGCCAATATTTTACGTCGGTATTTTTCGACGATTCTGAGCTCACTTTCTTTATTACTTCTGGTAATATCAAATTCCATCTCATATGAAAATACGTTGTCGACAACGGTTTTATTTCTCTCCATAATTTCTCATTTACTCATGAAATGTAATATCGAGATCTCGTTATTTTCAGGTACCTGTCCCTCTTCAAGGGAAGACATTTCATGAAAACCTCTTCAGGAGGTACTCTTCAGGAGTATTATACTCTTCAGGAGTTTTCATTATGAGAGAATTTTGTATAGAGAGTTTAGATGGATCTTATTACTTGTTTTGTGGGTACGGTCTCTTCAGGAGCACCTATTTCTTTTCTTTATGCCTTTCTCTTTCCGAGATGCTTTATCATTTGTATCAATAGGTCACACATGCTTTCAGACATGTCTTATGTTCATTAGACTGCTAACTTTCTCAATTGTCCTTCGGGGACTTCAATCATCGCTGTGATTTTAGCAGCTAGAATATGAGACCTTTTACTTATTGCATCCAAAAATTAATTATCATATGAACTTCCAGTTCACCTATGATAATCAAGATAACGTCGAATTATTTCATCTTATTTGCTTCTAGCAAATTTTTCTTTCCACTTCTGGTGGTAAAACTTTATAGTAAAAGAATTTGCTGGTTCTTTTATGGACGTCCATATGAAAATCATTCGACTTATTGTAATTGATTTTGGATGATCAAGATAATCATGAAAAGATACAAATATTTTGAATCATATCACTTTTGATTCATCAACATGTTTGATTCAATAGTTGTATAATATAATCTCAAATCTTAAAGAGAAATCTGATAATATTTTTAATACGAGCTTCTGGCTCGAAATTGTTTTAGTAATGAGAAGATGCTCTTTATTGTCTTCGTTGGTGGTTTCAATATGACAACCATTTCGACGTATATCTTTGAAACTTAATAAATTTCTCCTGGATCGTGAAGAAAATAGAGCATCATCAATACAAAATTTGGTGTCATTCGGCAACACTATATAAGCTCTTCCGGAGCCTTCAATTAGATTTGATGAACCAGATATGGTATGAACGTAGGCTTTACTCAATGTTAGATTTTGAAAATATTTTTATACTTAAGAATTGTGTGAGTTGTAGCACTGTCAGCAAGACATACATCTCTATTATTCATCTCAGAGATAAAAAGTTCATCAGTAAGACTCATGATTCTAAAATATATAAAACTTTCATTACTACAAAACATTGCAAAATATAAAAGAAATTACAATAAGATAAAGGAAATACATTAATTAAAAATGAACATTTTCATCACCAATCAAATGATCAATTCTATCACTAGAATTTTCAAATAAATCAGAAACATCAAGGCTTGTAGTATCTTCTCCTTTTATAGAAGCTAAAGTATTTGATGGTTCAGCAAAATTTGTTTCAAACTTTTTAATTTTTTCTTTTATAGAAGCTTGGTATAGGTCAACCAAGTGCTTATCTGTACGACATGTACGAGACCAATGTCCAGTCATACCACATCTATGGCATCCATCTTCATCTTTCTTTAAAAATTTGTTTTGAGGACCTTTACCCTTCTCTGAGTTGAACCACTTATGGTGGTGCGGTGTATATTTACTATTATCCCTTTTAGTGTAGTCGCTTCTAGGACCTCCACTTCTATAATTTTTTCTACCACGTCCACGCTCTCGGTTTCTTTGAAAAAATGCACCATTTGCTTCTGGGAATGGTGTAAATCTAGCACCATTCATTTCAGGGAATGATATAGAACCAATAGGACGTGACTGATGATTTCTTAACAAAAGTTCATTATTTTGCTCAGCTACTAGAAGACAAGATATAAGTTTAGAATATTTTTTGAACTTTCGCTCTCGATACTGCTGCTGCAGGAGCACATTCGATGCATGAAAAGTAGTATATGTCTTCTCTAATAAGTCATCATCAGTGACTTTTTCACCACATAATTTCAATAGTGAGCTAATTTTAAAGAGTGTAGAGTTATACTCACTAACACTCTTGAAATCTTGCAACCTCAAGTGCATCCAATCATGACGAGCTTTTGGGAGGATTACAGTTTTCTGGTGCTCATATCTCTCCCTTAAATCATTCCACAAAATAAGGGGATCTTTCACCGTGAGATACTCAGTTTTAAATTCTTCATGAAGATGGTGCCGAAGGAAAATCATTGCCTTAGCACGGTCCTGCCGGGACCCTTGATTTCCTTCTTTAATTGTATCTCCCAGGTTCATCGCTTCCAGATGGATCTCAGCATCAAGTATCCAAGATAAATAATTTTTTCCAGAAATGTCAAGAGCAACGAATTCCAATTTGGTAAGATTTGACATTTTTTGAAGTATAAACCTACTAGCTTCAAGATCGTCAGAACCTTCGTGCTGATAACGTGTTATAAAACTAATAAAAAAAAGAGAGAGCAAAAGAGAGAGAGATTTTGAATATGAGAGAAATGTTTAGAGAACTTTGTTTTCTCTTATTTCTTGGTGTCTTACACAAATGAGGACTCCCTCTATTTATAGGGATTTCTTGGTACAAAAAATGGTTAGGATTGTGACACTTGTCATCAATCCAATGGTAAAGAGTACAAAGGAGGTTAGGTGTACCTAAAATCACCATTGGGGGTATGTGTACCTAAAATCACAATTGATGGCTAAATATATGTATAAATTAATGGCTCAAGATTGGTCATACAATACAATTTGAACTTAGTTTCTAACGTAACTAAATTTATGGTAATTATTATTATTTTTTAATAAATCAAGTCTCGTGACGACAACTAAATAAAGAAATACTCTGCCCACGTCTTTAAAAAAAAATATGAAATTTATTATTAAATAAATAAATTTCATATTGTTTTTATATTTATTTATTTGTATAAGAAAAAAAAGAAGAAGCGAACTTAACACAGAAATTATTTCTATTATTTTAATTCAATCCAAAACGATACAAAAAATAACTCTTCCGCTGGTAATTTCTCATCTCCGAGCGGTTTTTCAACCTTGGCCTCTGTCACTTGCGCACTCTCCCTCGGCGAAAAAGATAGCAAAAGGTACGTTTGATCCGAACACCCAAGCTCTTTCTCATCCGTCCAGCAACTCATTCGTCCTCTCTCTGTATCCGCAGACTGCCAGTCGCAGACAGGGCTTAAAAAACCTCTAAGACGGAACTCAACTAGAGAAGATCGTAGAAAATCAGATAAATAACCGAAATATTTGAAACAGATTTTAGAAAAGGTCTGATGAAAAATATTGGAAAAGAACGTAAAGTTAGATCCTTTCCTTCTAATATATATCCGTATGCATTTGTAGTTCTTCCTCTCCGGTCAGATCTCCTTCATCCATAGAGTCTCCAATCATAGCGCCTCTCGCTCCTCAGTGAGTTTTCTTTTTAATAATTTTCTGCCTCTTTTCTTTCTTTCTTTATTATTATTATTTTTTTTAATTTTGTTTTTTGGGTTTTGCGTTGCATGCAATGTTATGAATTTCTGATATTTGTTGTTCCTGGGTTTTGTTGCTCGTGGTTGTCAGGTTGAGAAGCCCGGGCATTCGCTCATGAAACCCAGGCGTTGGACCAATTTTTGGCACTTGAGAATACACGGCCGAGATTGATTATTTGAGGTCACAATATTTTTCATTTTTATTGGGTTTGGTTGTTTGAGTTGTTCTTTGTTTGTTGTTGTTCCTGATATGGGGAGTAGTTCTGGTGAGGCCAAATCCAACGGCATCGATGCGTCGGTGGGCGGGTTGGTTTGGGTCCGCCGCAGAAACGGGTCGTGGTGGCCGGGCCGTATAATGGGCCTCGACGAGTTATCGGAGGGTTCCTTGGTTTCGCCGAGATCGGGGACTCCCGTTAAGCTTCTGGGTCGCGAGGACGCAAGCGTGTGAGTGCTCTTTCTTATTTTACACACTCTCTCTACTTGTTTACCTTGGTTGCTAATTGGGTTTTTGGGATTTTTTCCGTTTCTCTAAGTTTTTGTGTTGGTTGGCGTTCTTTGAGCTTCATATTCGCTGCGTTTTGATGTGTTTCTTAAACGATTGTAGGTAAATTGTTCGGTTAATTTCCTCTGCAAGTGCTTGATGTCAATGTTGGTGGTTATTAGGCGTTATAATAACGCATTGTAACCGGCAATGCATCTTTACGGAAAAAGCAAAGATTATGTAATAGGGCCGAGGATGCAGTCCTGCTAGTTTTTTTCTTTCTTTATTTATTTTTTTATTTTTATAGGTAGTCTTGCAAGATTTCTATTTTTACTAATATTCTTAGATTCTGATAATCTGCAGAAGTCTGGGTCTTTTTATTTTTATTTTTTGAGGAAATATAAAACTACTGAACTCGTACTTCATAAGGAGATGCCCCTTCCCCCTTCCCACAAGCCAAAGAAAAGCAAAAATAACACAGAAAAACTGGCTTCTGAATTTAATGCTTGACCTTGTTGTATATGCTATTTCCTCTACCATCACCTCTCGGCACCAAGTGGGTATGGTAAACAGTTGCCAGATACCATCGACCATGACCCTCTTTGTAAGGAAAAATTATGCTGGTGCCATTATTGTTCCTCTTTCTGTATCCTTTCATTATCATATCTGCTGGGTAATGGGACTGATGGTGCAAAAACTATATGCTTCTTGAAAGAATATGCAAGATTTGGAAAGAAAGAAAACAGGGAAATTCAATTGCTATGAGGTGGTTTATCGTTTCCACCTTGTTTTGTGGACTAAACCCGAACTTCTTTTTCTCAGCTTATTTTTTACCATTTCTCATACCAATATTTAACTGCTTCTCGAGTTGCCACTAGCAATATTCTTTATATGTTGCAATATAGTTCATCATAATAGGTACCGTCTATGTTTTCCTACTCATTTGCCAAGTTCTTTATTTCTATATTTTTGATTGAAATTGACTGTTGAGTTGTGAATTGTTTTTGCATGCATTGAATCTATCTCTTTAGCGCGGCACACGTAGTTTCTGAGAGTATAGTTATAGGTAAGAAAATTGCTAATGTCAACTTGATGATTGATTTCTTACCCCTCCCCCCTTATGAAGTGATTGGAGACTTGTTGTGTATAAGCCAGGGTGGGACGCATTTATAATGTCATTACCTTGCTATCATTTTTAACTGATGGTGTCACTTGGTTGACAAAACCCCTCTTTGTTTGTTGGTACAGGGATTGGTATAATCTTGAAAAATCCAAGAGGGTAAAGGCGTTTCGGTGTGGGGAGTATGATGAATGCATTGAAAAAGCAAAGGCTTCTGCAGCTAATTCCAATAAAAAAGCTGTTAAATATGCTCGAAGGGAAGATGCGATTCTCCATGCTCTCGAGATTGAGAGTGTCCGCCTGGGCAAGGATCGATTGGACTTCTTTCAAAGGGATAATTCAGGAGGAGACCTTGGTATTGCCAGAGAGTCACCTAGTATGTCTCATTCTGGTGAAGAAAACGAGGATATGGATGACGATGCAAGTGATTATGAAGATAACTCAAATTCAGCACCCGAGTTATCTCAATCTGGTTTATCTTTCGAAGAGCCAAATCATAATACTTTATATAAGGTGCAAGCTGTCATAAGAAGAAGAACCCCAAATGATTCTGAGGATGATGGAACAGAAGGAGTTAAGCGAATGAGAGGACTTGAGGACCTGGGCATGGGTGTTGTGTCGAAAAGAAAGACAGGAGGGGTGCTTGATTTAGTTCAACAAGATGGCGCTTCACTCTGTGATTCAAGTGCTGGGAATTGCATATCTAATGGAATTCCTGTAAATGGTAGCAAAAGTTATTTGTTGTCACTTAAAAGAAAGAGATCTCAAGTGGCGAATGTTCATGAATTTTTGAAAAGAAAAAGTCGCCGCCGACCATTAACGAAGGTTTTGGAGAGTACCGCCATGGTGTTTGTTCCAGTTATTTGTGATCAGCTTCCCAGTTCAAGTGGTTCACCTCTTCAGGGCATATCTGATGGTAGGGTTTCAGTTTTAGAATCTAAAGATATGAAGAAATCTGCGACAGTTAACAAGAAGTCAGATAGCATTGAGATTTCGTGTGAGAATGGAGTCCCTTTAAAGGTTTCTGAGCTTGCTTGTGATGCTTCTGATATCATTTACAAGACGAAGGAGAGTGAAACTTCCAGTGTAACTGTGTTGGTGGAGAATGATTCTTCTGACAGGTTATTTGATGTACCATTTGTTGGGGTCCTTGGGGAGGAAAAACACTCTGCAGGTATTCTCAAGTAAAATTATAAAATTCATTAACATCAAGTGTACATAACCTCTTCTTTTTGTCTTTATTATTGGTACACATCCAAAATGATGATAAATTTGCTTCTTTTTTCATCTCTGTTTTTATTTTAGATTATCCTTCTGGGGGGTGGGGATGGGGAAGAATATGCGAGGGAAATTTTAAAGAAAGGGCAGAAAAAAGAAGGAAAACTATAGCGCTCTTGAAAATATGAGCCATTCAATATATCTGCCAAAGAGGAATATGGGAATGGTTCATCAAGATGCTTGTTCACATCTGCTAAGCCACCAATTAGTGGGGTCTTAAGCCAGGATCTGAGACTATTTTCTTAAAAAGTTAAAATTGAAAGTATATTAAGCCATGGTGTTTACTCCAATGAAGGTTGATGTATGTAAACATATTGTTTGAGCAGGAAACTTGATAAGCATGCATGCTTGGTTTCTTGTGCACTTCTATGATATGTGTGTCTGAGTGTTCTGAACCTCTGGGTCCCGGGTGGTGTGGGTGGGGGTGGAGGTAGTTGCCTTGCAGGGGAAGGTACTAGGTGATGAGAGAATGCTCTTGGTAGAGATTGAAGAATGCGTGCCAAATAGATGAATATTTGGGAAGACATTTTGTGATTTTGTTGGTTTACAAATTTGGAAATACTTTTATCAGCCCTAATGGCTAGGAAGTAATGAAGCTCCTGAGATGTTGGATCTGGCACTATGGATGTTGTTTGTAAATGCTACTTGCGACTGTGCGGACACATTTGAATTTATATTTCTGTTTTTGGATTTAAATTTACACCCTTAACGCATACCTTCGTTTTCTATTTCAGTGATAGATAGTATTAGCATGTAGGGCATTAATTAGCTTCCTGGATATTTGTTTCCAGTGATGAGAGGAAGGATAGAGGTGACAGGACATATGCTTTTCATCCATGAGTCAGCCAGAGTATTTTAAGTTTTACTTTCACAGTCAGAGTTACCTAATAATTTATCTCATCATCTTCCTGCAAGCTAGCTATTAGTGTAACGTAGTAATCTGTTTGTTCATTCAGCTGGTTGTGGGTAAAAATGTTTCTCTGTGCTCACGCATGATCTGTTCTGCCAGGTCTTTCGCCTATACCTGTGTCTGTTTCATCTGGAAGGCCTCACATTGCTGCACTGGGAAGGCAATCTAGTCAGAGTAGTCCAGCTGAAGCTGTATCTTTGAGACATGAGGGACTTCACGAATCTGGTTCTACCAGTTCAGCTGCTGTTCACGTTAATAATATTACCCAGAGGATAGAGAAAGGTAGTTCAAAGTGGCAGTTAAAACGAAAGAGGAATTCAAGAAACTTAAGTAAAAATAGAAAACAGGTCTCCAGAAAACTTGCGGACATGGATGATGAATCCAATGCTTATTTGGCAGGTATAGGGCACTTGGAAGGTTCAGATCAGAAAGTTGATTGCACTGGTGTTGGTGGAGGCCCCACTTCATATAATTCTACCTCACAGCCAAAGTCCAAATCGATTGCTGAAGCCCCGGAAGATGGATTCAGGGACTGGGGCAAGCATGTGTCAAGGGATTCTTATATGAGAGTGCCAACAGCTGAGGTGAAGCCATCACCTGATGGCTCTTCGACACCTCAAAGGTCACTCCCGTTTCGTCAATCCCGCTTTATGGTTCGCTCCAGATATCAGATACCAGGTTGTCCTGTCAGAAATATTTCCACTGATGCTTCATTATATGATGTTAAGATTGAGGTGAAAGCGAGCTATCGGCCACAGCATGTTCCATTGGTTTCCCTGATGAGTAAGTTGAATGGTAAAGCCATTGTTGGTCACCCTCTCTCAGTTGAGGTTTTGTATGATGGCTGTTGTGATGATCTCTTGAGTAGCATGGAGTGCAGTCTGGAAGTTGGTGAAATGCATAATGCTGTGAAGCGAAATTCAGTAACTGGAAGAGTTAGTGCCAAGCACTTTGCATTGCGACCACGTTTTTCATTGGCCAAATCATCAAAGATAAAGAAATCTGGGTTATTGTCTAAAAAGACGCGGAAACTGTCTTCATTGACTGGTCACAAGCAGTTTGAAGAAGAGCGGAAACCAGTTATAGAAAAGCCCAAAGGTCCTGTCATAGCGTGCATCCCTTTAAAAGTAGCCTTCAGTAGAATAAATGAAGCAGTGAATGGATTGGCACGGCCAACGCACCGTGCGTTAACATCATGCATCCCATGAATTTGGTGCTGGGGGAGGAGTTGCAGTTGTTGTCTACCCAACTTTGGTTTTGTATCTTCGGGGGTCTTCTTTAAAAAAAAAAAAAATTAGTTTAGCTGCCTAGTTGCTGCTTTTATTTAACTGTGCTCTGTTTGTGGCACATATGCCATGAAGGCAGAATCCTTCTGTACACAGTCATGACATTTCTATGTAGAGCTGGTAGGAGTACACTTAAGGGAGGCTGCTTTTGGCTCTGTATATAATGTAACATTATGTAAAGATGGTGATCTGGTGACCTGATATAGGTCTTTAATCTGAGTTGAAGTTGATTAAGAGGCAATAACTTCATTCCCCAGACTCCAGAGTCCAGAGTACTTGTTTATTGGACATGATTTGTAATTACTCAATCCACATTTCTTTCGGCTACTTGAATCCAAGTACTTTTCATCAGTTTTGTGACACAGAATGAAGTTTGTATTGAGCATCCCAAATCAGTTTGATATTGTTGCAATCGAGAGTGAGAGTTTCTCTTGAATTGATGATATAGTCCGTCCTTTTACTCTTTCAGTACAAACAAGTCTGCAGACAAATCCTAACGTGAATGTTGCTATGAGAGTCCTTTACATTCGAATTGTAAGTTCTGTAAAGCTTTAGTTTTTTCATGGAATTCCAAGAACAGTGCCTGTGAAACTCCTCTTTTATTATTTTTACTTTGTGCATGTCAAAACTAGCACGATTGAGAGCCTTGAATTACATAATCCAACCATCAAGCCGTGTCCAAGTTTACTGTCACTGATTTTTGGCATGCATAGAAAGAAAAATGATTTATGTAACCGCACTATACAGCCGTTGGGCAATCGGCTGACACAATCTAGATTAGGTGTAATGGCGTCTCCTTTAAGTGATACCTACAAGTTGGTTAAAAAAAAAGAGAGAATAAATGGTAAGTAGAGGAAATGGAAACCTGAGAAAAACTCAGTCTGCAGAAGGAAGAAGAGTTTACAAAATGAAGGAGAAGATTTGTTTTCCTTGTCGCAAGCTGAAGTTATGTTTAATAACGGTGAATTTCATACCCATTTTGATGATTTAAGCTATTTATCAAATCTCACTTTGAAAATGGTGGATAAGGATTCCATTTTGAGATTTCTCCCCAACACCTTTCGAAGACGCTAGATATATAATCTATTGTTGGCTTTTTTCCAAGAAAAAAAGAGCAAAATTCAGTCTTTTTATTCACTGTTTGTGGCTTTACCGGTGAGCTGAGAGCGATTTCGAATTTTATAGAAATGAGTTCAGATTATTTGAAATAACCCATGAAAAGCTCCAACTCAAAAGGTAAAGTGTTTGATTTGCACATATCCTTCAAAGTTTTTTGAATAAACTCAGATGGATCTATGCAAATCCTTCAAAAATCTCGCTTTGCTTTGTTGCTTCAAGTATTTTTCTTTCTTTTTTGAATAGGCGAGGGTTCAAGTACAGAAATGGGGCGTGATATATCAAAACTAGATTGGACCATTAATTGCAAAAGAAGATCATAATTTATGGATTATGGAATGGATTAAGAATGGAATTTGCCTTCCTGTACCTATGGATCGACTTCGGAAGAAATTTCTTTGCTTTTACATTTTGCATTTTTACTTTTTATTTTTTGTTTTTAATTCCACATAAGCTTTAGGTACAGCAGATTACTCCCCGATTCCACATGCCAGTTGTGTCTAGCAAGTTTGGAATAGAAAAGACCCATAATTGCTTTGATCTTGTCTGTCATTGATCATCCATAACTAAAAGGAAAATGGTAGAAACTACATCCTTATCTTATCACTATCTAATTCTATTTACATAACAAGATTAAGATAATTGTGAACTAATTATAATTGTTAACATCCCTTCTGACATTTGCTAGTACAAACATTGTCACCAGATAAACGACGAAACATTTAGCGCCGTTTCCTTTTTTTGGCTTATACGACAACTGTCGTCAGGACAAAATGACAAATTGATAAATGTGCACAGGACATAAGCGTAATTAAGTGATATGAACTGTACCCCTCAAGTCTCAACAAGCTACTGCAGGAAATTAGGGTTCCAATATAAATAGCAACATAAACCCTTCTCGTTTACTCTCCAAATCTCCCGTTTCAGATTCGGAAACAAGACCCTCACTGTACTCTCTCTCTCTCTCTCTCTCTCTATGTATATGTGTGTGCATGTGTATCTGGTTAACTTGATATCATCTTAGGCAGTTTTGCATCTGGCGTAGCGTTTTGCAGGCAGGGAGATGGCGACAGTACCGGGGCCGTTGATATGGGAGATGGTGAAGAAGAACAACTCATTCCTCGTGAAGGAGTTCGGGAGAGGAACGGCGAGCGTGCAGTTCAGCAAGGAGAGCAACAACCTCTACAACCTTAACTCCTACAAGCACTCTGGTAAGCTTATTTGATGGCTTCCTTTATGGATCCGGATAAAATGGGAGATGGATTCAGAAAATGTCGACTTTACTTACGTTGTGTTTATTTAATTTTTCGAGTGTTGGATTTATTTTCGTTGCATCTTAGGGAAGCCACAGTTCTTGTTTTCTTGGCTGTCTGGTTTATGAGTAGATATAGGGAAACAGTGCGTTTTGGGTTTTTTGTTTGGTCTGTGTGAAGTAAAGCAAAAGAGAACGGATAAGATTTTTTTTTTTATATTTGGTTTCTTTGTCTACAGCCCCTTCACCTTTTAAAACTAATAAGGTTCATAGCTCTCTACATTAGATATATATTGATTAGGACGGAGGAGCAAATAAAGTCGTGTGCCTTTTGGCTGTTTGGTTTCTGTGAAACTCGGTTAGGAAAAAAGAATTAAAGATGTGTTATTTATTTCATTTGTTGTGGTCTCTTTGTTGAGTTTTCTAGGAAATAAATCCTAGTGCATTCTGCCCAACTTCTGTGGGTCCCGGGAAATGTGGAAGATCAGATTTCGATCTTGTATTTCTTATTACTTATATTTTACAACTAACTGCAGTGATAGTGCCACTTCATGCAAAATGCTATAATTTTTCTCGTTAAATTCAAATTTAATATAACCACCCTCCATTTAAAACAGAGTTATCAAAAGGTCGTGTGTATGTCTTTCTCTTTCTTGTGTTGATGAGAAGAATGGAGGGGAAAAGAAAGTAGAAGGGGTTGAAAATTCATACATTTTTGGAATGATTTAGATTTTAACAGGGGGCTCAGATGGAGTCAGTGCATCTTGTAAGATTAAATTTTGGTTTATTAGTTCAAGCTTCAATGTAAAGTTTCTGTTTGCTCACATAGAAGTAGTGGAAGATGAAGGAAATTGAAGTTGTTAAATTTTCCAGTTTCTGCTTGATTATATGTAAAATTTTGTTTACTCAAGGGGTTATGACTTTGAAAATGTGCATGCGTGCTTGCTTTAAACTGCATTGGTAATTTGGTATAGAAAATGGGCTGTTGCTGTGTTTTTGAGAAACTAGGGATTTGTTTTCTGTCGGTTATCTGGGAGTAGTTTTCGTTCCTCTAGACCAGAAACGATACCTTCGTTCTCTCCATGTACGGGCTAAAGATACTCTTTTCTTTGCACACTCTTAAAGAGAGCCATCATGATTTTTTTTTTTGAAAAAAGCCTTGGGAAATCTAGGCTTCTCTCTTTATTTAAATTTTTATTTCTTTAAATTGGAAGTCTCACAGAATTCATGGAAGTGGCTGAAATTGTGGTTTTGAAACCAAAGATGAATGTATCAAGGTTCTGATTTCCTTCTATATATTCTTGGGTTTCCTAGCATGGCTTGAGTCATCAATTTTACCAATAAAAAAACGCTGGAATCATCCATTTTGTTGGGGCATGTGTAATTTGGGTCTTTATGTGTACTTATCAAAATAAAAGTTTGGGTCTTTATGTGTGTTTTCTGAAATATACTTCTCTATTGGAATGTACTAATATAAAAATAAAACATTTTTATTGGGATGTTTCAGGGTTGGCAAACAAGAAAACAGTTACCATTCAGCCTGAGGGCAAAAGTCATTCTGTGTTGCTTGCTACAACCAAGACTAAGAAACAGAACAAGCCTGTGGCTTTGTTTCACAAGTCTGTCATGAAAAAGGAGTTCCGAAGGATGGCAAATGCAGTTTCAAACCAGGTAATTTAAGAAGTCAGGTTTGGACATGTTCCGAGTATTTTATCTTCTCAGTGATGTTTTGGTGCTAAAGTTCTGAGTATTATTAGCTTTACTGGAAGCTTTCCTCCAATCAAGATCTTTATCTATTTTTTACCCCCAGGGTTTTTACTTTTTTTATTTATTTGCAGTGATGAGCAGCTAACATATAAGAAGAAACCATAGTCTATGGTTTCTTCTATGACATATACTTGTTACGCTTGGCTTCTGAGCATCCTAGTTTATGATGTAGTTAAGGCTTCAATTGGTTATGGATATTCGTTGTGATTGTTAATCATGTGTATTCATGGTTTGCCCATGCACCTTTTTCTTAGGCAGTCTTTGGTTTTCCCTCGAGTAAATTTATGTTGAAACAGCTAACGCCAGGTTGTATTTCTAAAATCATCGTTATTTGCTCTTCACAGGTTGCAGATAACTACTACAGGCCAGATCTAAAACATGCTGCCCTTTCTAGGTTAAGTGCTGTGCACAGGAGCCTGAAAGTTGCCAAATCCGGTGTCAAAAGGAGGAATAGGCAGGCTGTGAAAGTTCCTGGTAGGAAATGAGTTAAGAGGGTTGATATTATGTCTTGCTGCCTTTCCGTTGCGTTCTTTCCCCATAGCATTCTCAATTCCTTTTTTTATTTTCGTTTCCATCTTCGTTGTGTTGACTTCTTATTTGGGGTGCCCACTTAGTTTTGATATACAAAGAGATGTGGTTCGGCGTCTTACCTAATTGTTTTGCAACATGATATGGTTGCTTTATGTAGTCGAGTTTTGAACTTAACGCCAGAGAAGTCTCTGGTCTGAGCCATACGGAAGTGCCTGCAATAAATGACTAAACGATTTAATTCATCTTATTGACCGATGGTGAATTCAAACAGAGTTATGAACTTTTTATCTGGTCCATTGTTTGTTAATGCAACAAAGTTGTTTTTGAACGACTTTGTTCGATTGAGTTGTCCAAAAGATAAAAACCTTTATTCAATTGTGAAAAGGAGGTCGTCGTGATAATCTTTTTAACCAGCAGGCCGCAGTTGTGCGGCACGGTATGAACTTATGAAGTACTGCCACGGCAGCTCAACTTCCGTGCCAATGACGTCTCGCACGGGCAAGTATATAATAATAATTAAGAAATAAATCAGGATAATTTCAAAAAAAAAAAGCTTCTTTCAAAACTTTCCAAACATATTTTTAGGATATTTTGCTTCTTTTCAGTTGCATTTTTCCTTATTGTTGTTAGAAAACATTTAAATCATTTATAACCAATCCGTGAGACAAAAGGGTATATAAACAAACAATACCAATCAACAACGTCAAATAGATTCCTCTTATTATTCTATTTTACTTCTTCATGTTCCATATTTTTGGTCAGCTCTCTCGAATGTTTCAAGACTTAGCGAGCAAGAACAAATTACGTGGAGAAATGGATAAAAAAAACATCGTATTTTTTTAAAATACTAAGTAAATCACCCATGGCTTTATACTTAAATTAAATAAAGTCAGATTAGATGTATGTAGAGGATTAAATACGGCCGCCAATGAACAATTAATTATTAATCCTTGGTAGTTGCCTCCCTAATCCGTGTAACAACTGCGTCTAATGTAGAGAATTAAAAGCATATATATCCCCAAACAAAAAAATAAATATTAATAACAATCAAGCTCTATTACCAACCCCTTTTCCCAGCAGAATATTATGATCATTGCATTATCGCATTGTACTACAATATAACAACAAACTTGTCTGCCATTGAGGGTGGTAGCTCAATGGTACATGAGTTTGACAGTAGGTACTAGGTATTGGGATTAAATCTAAGAAAAACACTCAACATTATTAGTGACTCGTTGGCTCATGGATTATTGATGCCCTTATAGGCTCGGTCAGACTATGGCTCAAGTTTGACTTATAGACAGCGCCTGCTGTTCTCGCCCTCTAGGCCCCTCCTGTTTAGCTTTCTAGCGGGTTAGATGCTACTATAGTCATGTTCTGATAGGAAAGTCATATCTGGATGCTCCCTTCAACTCTTTTTGCCGAGAGAAAAAATAAAAAACAACAACAAACTTGTCTAATATAAAGAATGAAGGTATGCAATGTTGAAAAGTCAAGTCAACGCAAGTGGTTGACCACACGCATTAGAATGTTAATTTGCCTTGTTAAGTTCTCTAACCTTATAAATTAGTGCGCATGTTTTTTCCTAGCAACCATTATTATTGCGTGCACCAAATTAACTAGTTTCTAGGCTTTGAGCTGCACAGCACAAACCGCAGCAGCAGCAGCCACCAAGAAACTCCAAAAACCATGTCGGTAAAGAAATGTCACTCTCTGGACAACGGTGAAGCCGTAAAGAAGGGCGAGGTTGCAAAGCGCGGACGCTTTGATCGTTGCTTCTCCTTCAGGGAGATTTCAGTAGAACCAGGAAAGCAACTCAAGGACATGGATTCCAACAAGTTGAAGTCTGAAATCAAGAGGTGGGCTAAAGCCGTTGTGGCTTACGCCCGCCAGGTTAGTGGTCGATTCGGAAGCTCTCGTCGCAGTTGAACTATATATATTATTATTTTATGTTACGGCTCATATGTTTGGATATTCGATCGATCGGGATGAGAACGAGTATCGATCTCTGAGTTTCTTTTTGTTGATGATCTTTCTATTGCAAACCCGTTTCAAGACCGGTTGTTTTAAATATGATTTGCAGAAATGATGGGTTGGTGAGAACTTGAAGCAAAAAATATGGAAGATTTTATTTTTTTCCCCGGGGGCGGCGCCGGGGGGGTTTATCTGTTCAATGAAGAACGAAGGGTCGAAATACTGCACAGAAAAGACGAAAAAAGAAGGGTCCAATCATGTGGTTGAAACTCGCAGCCCTGGAATATACCAGCTTTCATGCCTTGTCAAGATTCTTGGGGAGATGATGAAGTACTGTATGTAAATATTTATATAATAATCTTGTATCATTGCCATCCATTTTCAGATTTTTTTTTTTTGCTTTCTTAGATTCCGAAACCAGTGTTGCTCATTCAAAAAAAAAAAGTACTGTTGGAATAAGAATTAATGATCTCATTTACTAGGTTCCTGTACTAAATAGTAAACCCTAGATATTATGGAGAAGAAGAAAACCAACCATGCACGTTGCTTGAAAACCTCGTGTCCACGCAAATCCTAGATTAATGTCAGAACTAGATAATGACAGATCAGTATGAAATCCGACCAAGAAAATAGATCCGGCCCAAAGGGAAAGGCAGTAATTCGAAAGAGGAGAAATGCTAAAGCTCTTTTTTTTTTTTTAATCGAATTTATTTATTTATTTTACTTAGTGATTAAGTGAATTTTTTTAAGTGCTATTGTGAATTTCTTTAAAAAAAAATTAAAAATATAAAAATAATGAATGAAAAAAAAAAAAAAAAAAAGGCTTCATTCGGGTGACTTTTTCGGTAGCTATAGTGTTAATCTTCGAAAGAGTCGGGTTACTGTGCTAGCCAGCTCTTACTACTAGGTGTGCCGTCCAATTCTTTTTTAATTTTTTTAAATTTTATTTTCATATTTTTTTAATATATTTAAATGTTTTTTAAAAAATAAAAAAAAATATACCAATACACTTAAAATCACTTCCTTAATCACTAAATAAAAATAATTTTTTTTTTACCGAATGGTACACTTGAGTGGGACCAGCACACAAGCTTTATCCAATTCGAAATATTGTATTGAGTTTTTTATTTTAAGTTTTGCTGTTTATAATTATATAAAACCAAAAATAAAATATTTCTTTATCCTAATACATATTTAAATCATTAGGATATTTGATGCAAAATTTTGAAAGAGAAATTCTACTTATCTTCTATACCACCCACACACCAATATATTATTTGTCATTTTAATCCTTCTATTTAAAGACACATTGATGTGTCAATATGTTAATATGTAAATTTAAATAGAAGAATAAAAATGATAAATCATATGTTTGGTGTGTGAAATAACATTTCTCATGAATCCATCACGTAAAATGGAAGTTACCTTTAAAGACCTAGCGGAAGGAAAAGAGGAGACCAAGAACACAAGTTCACATGGTAAAGACTGAAGATGTTACTCCATGGTTAAAGCTCACATGATGTACTGTTTAATCGAGCGAAAAATGAACTCTTTTTGTGCTGGTTTGAAGTCGCTGGAATTGGCATTCGAAATTGTATGGTTGAAGTTTCTGGTAATCATTCGAGTATGGTTCATAAAAGAGAAGAAAATTTTGAGCACCATGGGAGAAATTGCATGCAAAATCTGACCCTGAAAATGACTACATAAATGCAAACATTGATATAGTCCTTTCTCACCTTTTCTTACATCGCTGTACTACCTAATTGTACAAAATTTCACTAATTACCTTTAACCCGCCCTCAAAAATCGGTTACTTACATTGCAGCAATCACAATATACCACAATATACCACAATTTCACTAAAATAAAAATGGGTAAGGTGAAACATATAGTAGGCTGTGCCATTCACCCTAGAAGAACACTCCCAGTGCTAAAATGAGTTGACCCAAATGCAGAAGAATCCTCTACTGATAAACCACGAATGCTGGGAATTCAAAACTCTGATTAGCTCCGAAGAACCATTCCAGGCTAAACCTCTGGTTCTTTTTGTTCTTCTGTGCCAAAAAGGCAGGAGTGACGCACTAGAAAAGGTCCAGGTCACTCACCTCTCTCTCCCTCTCTTCCCACACCAAAAACCTTTTTGCCAACAGAAATGGTTCTCAAGAGCTGTTTCGAACACATATCCTGTGCCTGTGTGGCATTCTTCACCCGGCTGGCTCTTACCCAAGCAGGTTCCTGCCAGAAACAAAGTTCATACACTTTGATCTCTCATATAATCCCAAAAGTGTGATTTCAACTGACAAATATTCCAATCTTATGAAGAAAAGTGGAAAGAAGATTTTCTTTACAAAAGAGTATCACCTCAGGGACAAAGCGGGAGACTCCAAACTTAATCAACAGGAGGATATGTTCCATGACCAGAATTGCTGCAAGTCCAGGCTCTATGCTCCAGTTTCCCTCCTGATCATATAACCATACTAGAAGTGCACAGTTTGTGCAGATCGACAACACTATCAGGAACTGAAATATGAAGAGATTCTGAATCAGTAGGGCATCAGTACAAAAGTAGATAGGAAACCGGTGATTTTTTAGCTTGTGTAAAATTGACAAAATGAGGAAGTTTGAGGAATAATGGACATATGAAACAATGATATAAAAAGTTATTTATATGGTATATTTATATTTATATAAAAAGTTATGAATTTAAAGATATTTATATAAAAAGTTATGAATGTTGATGTTGGAACCCAACATTCTTATATCCTGTTGTTCATGCCCAGTTTATGCTTTCCCAAGTCTTCTGAATGAAGAAGAGGCAAGGGCAGGTGTTTTTTTATCCAAAAGCATGCAAACTGAAATACTTTTCTTGTTTAAGGATTTAAGTACCTGGAAAATGTTTAGCCAAGCTCCAATTGTAGTGGCAGTACGAGGGACAGGCCTTTTAAACATGGTAAGCAGCTTTAATGCATCAGTTTTGATTTCTGTAATGTTGTTCTGCGTTGCGTGGAACTTAATCACTCACTTTACTAGGAACCAAAACCAACTTAAAAAGGGAAAAAATGGTGGGAGTACCACTAAAAGCATTATATACCAAAGCAGCAAAGGCAAATGCGAGAGGGAATGCACAAGCAAACATCATGATCATTCCAAACTGCAATGCCAACTCCAAAAAATCTGCAGGTGGATTTTGAGTTTAATCAGTCAAAGAAATGGACAATCTCTAAAATCTCATGGTTGTTTAAAAGAAAAAACAAAAAAGTGAACCTATACAGTTCAAATTTCCAAGTGTACCAACCACACAAGTTATTCTGTTAACATCAAATCAACAAGCCAGCATTATCATTGAGAAAATTAAGGAACAAGAAAAGGAAAGACCCAAAATATCCAGCACATGAAGTATATGATTCATCAACCCTATCCAGTTTGGCAATCCTAACTCAATTCAGACTCTTCTCTAGAAAAGTAATGTTCTTTTTACAAATATATTATCATCTTTCTAATATTTTGAAAACAAAATAATTTGCTTTGAATTCCATTTGATTCCAAATGCACTATAATCGTGTCTACAGTTATATATGTATGAGAATATTACCATCGAACAGGCCATCCTCAAGCTCCTCACCAATGCTTGCTGAATAAGAAGATTTCATGTACTCTTTCTCTACCCTAGTAGTGAACTGAATCTTTCTTGTTGATGATCCTTTTTCACGTTTCTTCTTGTCTCTTGATACAAGAAGGATGCAGGTAACGTGCAAAGAAGGTAAAATGAAGTGTTAACCAAAAATGCAAGGGACCAACAGATGACGCATACAGAAGAAACTTACCGAACTCTGTATTTTTTGTAGCTGTACTTAAGATAGGGTAAAGTATTTTCCAACAAATTTTCAAACACCTGTATAACATTTCCAAATCAAGAGCATATACAGGGCCCAGAAGTAGCAAAAATAAAATTCAAAGGAACAAAAAGATAAAGAAAAAGAAAAATCTGTTTCACCTGAGACACAAGGAGGCGCTGAATCAAGACTTGACGGAGAGTCAAAAAATTGCGGTGCAAGAGGGCATGATAGAAAATTCCAATATATGACTGCATGAAGTAAAGACCAAAGACCTGCAAGAGCAATTAAGGTCTTGAACTGCACGAAATAAATATCCTCACAAGGGACCGTAAAAGCCTGAAGGGACTTGTTAAAATTCTAGCCAATACCTTATAGACCAAGCTGTCAGCCCTTTTTTCTGTGGTTTCATTGTTTTCATGCTTAATGAGTTTGACCGATATCTTACCACACAACCTTGTAAAATGCTGAATGGAAAGAATATAAAAGGCTGTCAGCCCAAACCTGAAAAACAGAAACAGAAGATAGTGTCATCTTCATGTAACTAATGCGTGACGTGAGATCTTCATGTTATTAATACAACACATAAAGTGGAAAAAAATGTTTACTATGAAAAGTTGGGGAAAATCACTCGTTAGGATTTATACATCCACTCCCTTCATGTGGAGAACCTAGACCTAGATTGAAATGATTTGACAAGGATATTTGAAGAGAACTTGATAGCAACTTATAAATTATAATAATCTGCATTTACATGAAAAGGAATTGACGGATGGCTACTGTTTTGGACCTCACCCTGACAAAACTTCTAAATCCTTGTCTTTTTCTAATAACGGGAGGTTGTAAAACACCTAGCTCTTTTCCTCATTTATCAATTTACTAAGTTCTGCACTAGAGCAATATGATCTAGAAGTTGATCCTGGGCAAGTGTTTTAATCTACTATGACATAGCCACAAGCTGCTCAACGGACCCTTTCGACCTTATGAAACCTTTTCTGGTCTTGAAATTGATGTATTTTTTGGTGCATCTCGGTATGTTTTATTTATTTATTTTTTTATAAGTAAGAAAGACAGTTTTATTAATATGAATGAAATAGGTAATACCAATTTAAACAGGAAGTACACAAAAGAAACACCTAAATACATTCACAAGCAGAAACCGACAACAATCTCAGTAAATTTTATATTTCAATCATAAAATTGTAAACGTTACTACTTTATGCCTTACATCAAACATTTTACTTATTACTCTATTAATCAAAATTTACTCTTCAAATCACACAATCAGTTCATTGGTCTGTACTAAACTAAGCGACATTCCAGTATTTATATTTAGCCATTGGAAGGCCTTTTCTATTAATTTTAAAAGAAGAAAGAAAGATATTATTTATTCTATCGGTTTATTGAAATACCCAACGAAATAGGAAACAATCTTAGACTTGTATAGATGCACTCATATTTTTCAACCAAAGGAAGCTTCATAGACATGGTTTGTGGTGGCATCATCATCTTACGTGGATATGGAAAAGTTGAGAGATGAAAATGATCGTATTCACTTATTAAAATGAGTTGATGCAGTCTTAAATTCAGATAAACACGCAATGAAGGTATGAAAGAGCTAATCTACTAGATATGGCCATGGGAGTAAGGACTAGAAGAAACCTTAGGTGCCAAAAGAACAATCGAAATAAATTTTTTTTTGGTAAGTAAAATGAAATTTTATTGAATGAATGTAATAGGCAAAGCCCATGTACACGGGAAGTATACAAAAGAAACACCAAGTTACATTCTATAAAGCAGAAGAAAAAGAAAACAGAAAATCATGAGCAGAAGCTCCATCAAGACCTATAGCAGAGAACCTTTGAACCGGGTAAGATAAGAACAATTGAAATAATTCCTTTCAATAAGTTGAAAAAAAATCATAAATGCAAAGGACCAAGATTCTTACTTCATAATATCAGACCCGATAACCTCGTAAAGATGAGCATAGGCCAACTCAAATGGCAACTGAAGGCATATAATACTCAAGATGAATATAGAATCATTTCTGAATCTCATAAGATATCCAAACCACTCATTTTTTTGGTACACTTCTTTCTCGTTTGTCCCCCATTTTCTTAATAGTTCCCCAGGTGACTGTAGGGAACTCCACTCCATGCCTAGAAGTTTATATCCCGGGTCAACTGCAACTGAATAACTAATCTGCCATCTACAAAGTGAACCCAAACAGAATGAAAGGAAGGGCACCAACATATAATTGACCAAAAAAAAAAAATTTTCTGGAATGTGAACCTAATAACCAATGTGTAGTTGACCAACCTGGCTAATAGGGCAGAGTTTTTTCGTTTCCAGAACTGGGAAAAGATTACAGCCCACAATATTATGCCTACGAAGAAAACAGGAAGCACCAATAACCGCAATGACCTGATAAAGACATTTAAGCAAGCACTTTATTTATTTAAAAACAATATTGTACCACATTCCAAACTAGAATAAAATTAACACCGTGCCAATGCATTAAGAGGTAGAGTATCCGACCCAAAATCAATTAGCTGTAAAGCGATAGCAAACGCAGCTGGGAAGAGCATCCATTGCGTATACATTCCAAGGAAAGCAAAGTATATTGCAATCTACACAATTTTAATACCTCTTTGGAAGTTAGCAAAATCATGTCAAAATAACTGGGAAAAAGAAAAAGAAAAAGAAACTAATACTGCAGTTACACTTACCTTTGTCCCAAAATATGAATAAATTTCATCGATTGGCTGGTTCGTAAGGTTCCACCAGTGCAGCGCCCAACTTTTAAGGAGATTCTTCCTCTTTAGTTCATCTATCAACCAAAAGTCATCTCAGTATCTTACTTTGGAATTAAGGTGAGATCAGTAAGCACACGATTTGGTGATAAGCTAACATACCATGCAAAGGAAAGACTTGTTTTACAAAATGCTCTGATTCCAATTTCTGAACTATATTTTCACCAGCTTTCCAATGGTACTCATTTCCTTCAAATTTCAATGTTACAGTTGACTGGCTCTTGTTCACCTGCAAAGTTCAGTAAGTACGTCGGCTCACCGAGATGCATTGTTCAAACTGTCTGTTGATAAACAACTCTCATAAAAAATGATTCCAGAACATTATATAATATAGCCTAATTAGAGCCTGTTTGGGATTGAGTTTGAAAGCTTTAAAAGTACTTTTAATTGTTTAAAAGCTCTTTTATAGAAAAAATGATATGTTTGGTAAATTTATAAAAAGTGCTTTAATCATCTAAATAAGCTGAAAATCTACTTTTTTAAAAAGCACCAAATTGAAGCTTTTATCGAAAAGCTCCTGCAGATAACTGTATATTTTTAAAAAATTAATATAACTAACTTTAAAAGTACTTTAGAGACATGGTTACCAAATATTAAATAATTTTTTAATAGTAGAGCTTGTTATTTAAGTTAAAAGCTATAAGTTCTAAAGTTATAAGCTATATTTCCCACCGCAATCCCAAACATGCACTTAGTTGAAAAGACAAAACCATGACAACTAATAAAACTAAAGTACAAAGACAAACATTGATGATGGTTGATTGAGATGTAAGAAATACACAGATTGATAGGATTTAAAAAAAAATAGAGTATTTTTAAAAAAATAAAAAAAGAAAAAGACCTTTTTGGTGAAATCAATTGCCTCCACATATTTTTAAAATCATACCTGCCTATTCATAAACAAAAACTTATGAATTTTTTTGATGGACACATTTTTCGCAATCTTAGATTCTCAATCGCCTCCACATATTAAACTTATATCTGCCTATTTGTAGAGGAAAAAAATCTATGAATCAAAGCAGTAAGAAAAGATCACGAGAATACGACAGATTGGTATATATACAATGACTCACAATCCCATATATCAAGTGATGGTAGCAATGAAAACGCTCACACCAGCTGAACAAAGAACCATCAGGCTGTCTCACAAAAGCTTCAACCTCCTCCCATTCAAATTGTAAATCCATCCCTGAAACATAGTAAGTAAATACATTCTCTCTACCAGAAAATAAAAACTGCACATTTTTTAAAAAAAAAAAAGAGTGAAAGAAACTGCATGGTAATTACCAATATGAGTCCTTTTCCTTAACTGTAACTCTGCAGCAGCCCTCCCCAAAGTCTCCAAAGGTGCTGCCAGCTGAAACAAAGGTCTAAAATCAGCATCTCAAATTAGAAAGAGATCAACTTAATTTACTTCAGGCCAGCCAGAAGGAGGATACAGCAAAATAATGTAAGAGTGTCCAATTTTGTGAAATTTCTCTACTCGGCAAGAAGCCATAAATGCCTAGACTCCAAACAACATTTCTCTGCTTCCCACTCTCTCACCCCCCTTCCCTTAATCACCCACTCTTCTCCACACCATCCCCCCCCCCCCCCCCCCCCCCCCCCCCCCCCCCCCCCCCCCCCCCCCCCCCCCCCCCCCCCCCCCCCCCCCCCCCCCCCCCCCCCCCCCCCCCCCCCCCCCCCCCCCCCCCCCCCCCCCCCCCCCCCCCCCCCCCCCCCCCCCCCCCCCCCCCCCCCCCCCCCCCCCCCCCCCCCCCCCCCCCCCCCCCCCCCCCCCCCCCCCCCCCCCCCCCCCCCCCCCCCCCCCCCCCCCCCCCCCCCCCCCCCCCCCCCCCCCCCCCCCCCCCCCCCCCCCCCCCCCCCCCCCCCCCCCCCCCCCCCCCCCCCCCCCCCCCCCCCCCCCCCCCCCCCCCCCCCCCCCCCCCCCCCCCCCCCCCCCCCCCCCCCCCCCCCCCCCCCCCCCCCCCCCCCCCCCCCCCCCGCTCCCCCTCCCCCTCCAAAAAAAAAAAAAAACAAAACCCACCGAAGGAAGGTTAAAGAAATATGTGGAAGATTCTTTTCATCAACGCCACTGCAAGTAACGCTTAACTATTACGTCAGCAAGACACGAACGTGTAAATGTGTAGATCCAAATAATTTTTCTTCCTAATTAGCCACACCCACGAACCAAAAAAGAAAATTCTTCAAAAACTTGAAAGAAACTCTGTCATAAGATTCAATAACATGACGCAGTGTAAAGGCATGAGTCGGCACATGGCATAAGAAAGATGAATTAAAAAGAGTGAATCAACTTGACGAGGAATACAATTGTAGGGGGGTTATGAAGACAATTAAAAACCAAACCTTGATAAACTCATCAGCAATGCCTTGGACTCTCTCAACAATCAAACCCGCTTTCCTGAACTCATCAACAAGAACCCCCACGCAATCACAATCCTCGTTTTCTTCGTTTGCACTCCTCTTCGGAACCACAACCCCGATCTCAAAAGCAGTTTGTTCCTCCTCGTGCCCGTTCATTTCAAATGCCAGTCACCCACTTCACCCTCGAACCCCCCCCCCCCCCCAAAAAAAAGGGAAAAAAAAAGAAAAAGAAAACAAACACCAAGTCTTCTTCTGCAACTAATAGTTCAAAGGGTCTCCGATTTTGCTAACCAATGGTGCTCAAATCGAGTAAAGATGTAATCTTTCTCGTCGAATTACATCAAATTCCCAAAAGGGCTCAGATCTTCTGGGATCAAATGTAGATTTAACCAACCAAATAACCAATGACATGGTGTTTCAGACGAAAAAACTCATGGGTGGGCATCTGTGTTTAGGATCCAAAAGTTCGCAGCAACCTAACGGACGAATTTCTGACGATTCAGCGATTTAGGTTCTTGACAAGATAACTGCAGTTACTCAGACAGAGCGAGAAAGAGAAAACAGGTGTCTGAGTAATTGAGAACGAGGGAAGAGCTGTTGCGAGGAAGAGACGTTTAGGGAGACAAGGGAAGGAAGCGTGCGCGTGGGTTATGGGTTTGGCGGTTTGTATTGCATTTTCGGAAGGTACAATGATCGTTTGAATGGAGTCACTGGATACGACTGCCTAGGCAATAGGCATCATCGGTATCCGTACAAAATTAAAATGGCCAATTGACTCTCCATATATTATTCCATTCCCCCTTCTACTTCCATGCAATTTGCAAGATTTGAGATTTCGGGTAAAAGTTGAGTAATCAATCAATCAAAGCAATCAACACAGAGAGGGAATTGTTCGGTGAGTGATAAACACCATTAATTTCATTTCTTTGGCATCGGGTTCTCTTTTTGCTAAGACTCCAGCCATTAAATTCGAAGCATGGCATTGAAGCGGAATAAAGGAATTAATAGCCATGATACAGGGACCCCATTGGTACTAAAGCACAACATGGTTGGCACACATGGCGTATGGTGATTGGATGAACTGATGGGGCTTTCTTGAGCTTGATCCTGTATCACAGTCTTGGGCTCGAATGTGAGACCCGTGGAACTCTAGGGAAGTCAGTCAGTCTCCTTCAGCCGTCAAGATTGGTTCTCCAATTAATAATGGTCTTTGGGGTTTTGGTGAAAGAGGATAAGATATGGGTGTCCGATTCCGTTGTATGATTGCGTAGTCATCACATCAAATAATATTGCACGCACTATTAGCGTTATGAGTAGTGCATATTATCCGCGTATTAAGTTATTTGTTAGTCATCATCCTAACACACTACACACTATAATTTTTTTTTAATTTTTTAAATTTAATTTAATTTAATTTTTATTATTTTTAAACTAATTAAATTCTACTATTCATTATTCATACGCTACACATTTGATAAGAGAAAAAAAAATTAAAAATTAAAAACTTCTATGCAATGTGTGAGGATAATAAGTTGAATTTTTCTTCCTAATATTATGATGCAATGTGGGCGTGTCTACGTGGTTGCATGGGCAAGGTCGATAATGTGGGCGTTATGACCAGCCAACTAGGTTGATAGTTATTAATATGCATGTGACGTCCTTACTTAACTATTAATATAAGATAAATGATATTTGTAATCTTTTAGTATACAATTTTCACATATTTCATTTAAAAAAAGTAGATAAAATTCATAAAAAAAAAAAAATTATTTTTTTAATGATGGATCCTTTTTTTTTTTAAATGGAGTATACAAGAATTTCATACTCCAAGATTATATATAATATTATTCTTAATTTATCTCGATATTTAAGATTTTTTTTTGTTCATTTCTTGTTTTTGGATCAAAATATGGGTTTTGATCCAAATAGGAGAGTTCTACATTAGAGGAGGATTGGTGCACTAATGAATTGACATCCTCTAGAATTTTCGTTGTGTTTTGAAGTTTAAAATGTGAAAAAACAAAAATATTGGCATATAAATTATTTTTCTGAAGCTTGGTTGCCCAATTTCTCAAACTTCATTTTGGAACAATTAAAAGTTGCACAACTAATGTATATGCTGTAGAGAGGACTGAGAGAGACTCCGAGGAATACATAACATTAAAGTTCCAAGCAGCAAACTTAAGAGCACCACCAGGGTTTTAATTGGTACTACTACTACTTGTGATGAGCTTTAGTTTTCGTCGTCTTTGGGGACCGAAGAACGAGTGCAAGTGAGCAGATGAAGGGCCTTGAGAACCCGTTGACAGAATGGTGGAGTTTGGGCACGGGAAAGACGGAAGCCAATGGCGTCAAGGTACCAACCGCTCCGGCCATTGAAGCCGACGATCAATCCTCCATCCATTGACAAAGTAAATGGTGTCCCATCTTCCACCCCAAATGGCCCAAAGGTTCTCTTGTTGCTTTTGAATGCCAGCGATCGGATCACTGAGCTCGTACCCCGCACCACTGGACAATAGTGCCCGCTCACGCTCGTCAGTTTCTCGTCTGGGTATTGGAGCTTAATCTGCATGTAATACATGCGAAAAAAAAAAAAATTACTCTTGCACTAGTTCTTCTATTCTAAAAATTTTTAGCTACTTTTGAAGTATTGATGATGCAATATTTACATCGCATCATAACATATTGTAATAAAAATGAAAATACTCTTGAATTATCTAATAATTTCTCGTTATTTATGGCCTCAAAATTTTTCTGATCACATCATTCGTGTAGAATTCAAAAGCATATAAAAGTATAATTATGGAAAAAGCAAGTTTTTAGAGATTACACAAAATTATTAAACTATCTCATATCATCGTTATAACTTTTCTAAATTTTAAAATAAAAATAATATTATAATATAATTTTATTCGACTTTCAATTTTTATCTCATCCCATACATGTAATTAAATAAAATGTTATCTTCCAATTTGTATATTTAATTAATTATTATTGTTATGGAATATAAATAATTAATATTATATACACGATGAATTAATTACTGAGCTGTTTCTTGTTTAGACACCAATTCCAACAAGAATTCGAGTCAATTACAATATGAAGGCATATTTATTTAGTAGTGGAGACGTCCATTTTAACTCACACCAATGTATTACTAAAAAATGTTAAGATTTTATTTTATTTTATTTTTTTAAAAAGGGGTGGGGATCGAGGGAGAATTCAAAATTGGAATAGGGGGCAAGGAATCTTGAAACTACTAACCTCTGCTGTTTTATTGCCTCCAACACCTCCGCGCTTTTCTGCTGTGAAAGGCTTACCATTCTTATCATAGACCACACGGATTGAATCGATGCAACGGTCATAAACAAGCTTGATTTCTCTCACTCCATCGTAGATCCCATCGTCCCAGCTGGTCCCACCATTTCCACCCCATGGTCCCATCGATATTAAGCTCTTCTTTTTTCCATTTGCAGGCTCCTTCTCAGTGTTCTCACTTTCCTATAAAACCAATTAATCTCATTGGAAAATTTTAGTTGAAAATACAGCTGCATGTTAATATATGCATAAATCTGATGTTATTGATTAAAAAATAAATTTTATTAAAAATAATACTAATTTAAATTTTAAATATAAATAAAACAGTATTAATACGTAGATTAGTACGCAACTTTACTTATACATAGTAAAACTCTTAACCATTTTCTCATTGAAAACCCACGTCTTTAAATTATGTTCTATTTTTTTTATTTCAAAAAAAAAAAACTTATTGAATTTCGATATTTTATTGTCTTTGAAAGATGGGTTTGCACTCATTGACACCATGATCACACAGACACACACATAGAGATCTGCAAAAATATGCATATGGTTGCAATCATGAAACTTGATAGATGTTATACAAAATTATTCTTAGAAATGGACTTTAAAATGTTTTAAAGTGGCATGATTTCGAGCTCCGGCTAAAGATATATAGCTTCATCACGTTAAAAATTGAGATACCGAGTAAATTAAGGTTGGCCAGATGGGGGCTCTCGATCGGTTGAAGATGATTTCAATCCTACCTTCTAACGACAAAAAATAAAAATAAAAAATAAAATTTACGGAGTCCTAAAACTCAGGCGAGCGAATAACAACTCATACATAAAGAGCAAAACACGAGGAAAATTACAGGGAAAAAAAAACACTTGCTTACCATATAAATTGATATGACCGGGAACGAGGAACGAAGAGAAGCTGACTTGAGAGCTTAACAGAAGAGCGAAGAAGTGCTACGGGAGAGGCTGTGGTTTGTGGGGTAGAATGATGCTAAGTGAAGATAACGAGTGATAGATAGATCTTAGCAGCATCTGATTCAATTCCCAGCACTCCAACAAAAGACCAGGAATTATGCTTTGGCTTGACATTTATACTTTGGTTCCAAAGTTTATAAAGCTAAAAGATCCTTGCCTTAATTAATTGCACTTTTTTTAAGTAAGATAACCATCTAAACAAAATTGCTCAAAACCCCCCTAATTTGTTCAACCTTCTGAAGATCTAGAATATTTTGCATCATCATAGCTATAAGCATTCATTTTAAATAAACATTTGGTTCATAAAAAGATCATGCGAATCCTATATAATTTAATTCAGATTGTAAAGTTCCATCTTTTTTACGAATATAACAATTCTCTTGTTAAATTGCAAATTTTAGTCATTAGTTCACATGCTCACCAGAAAAACAAAATGAACATACACCACAATTTCCAAGTTCAAAAAAAAGTTGAATTTAAAACATTGGTCTTCAGCTTCTCGTTCGTACAGCTTTTTCTATTCTTAGTTATAAACAATAAAAAATAAGGCTTACGGGATTGGAAAAGCGACTTCACCTTCCACCCCTTAATTATGGTGGGAGGAAACGCCACTTTGCTTAAAATAAAGTGAGCTTTGGCTTCCTATTCATCAAGATTTCCAAAACAATGCCAAAGTAGTTGTCTGGTACCGCACAGTTGGAGGTGAGTCTAACCAAGTATTTTGTCTGAGTGACTTCCGTTCAGAGCTCAACCAAGACATCCAGCTAGATGTCCTTCTTCCATTAGCAGGTCCTTCATACTTGACATCCTTCAGAAAGTGCCGCCAGCATCTATTACTTCGAGTGTTGTATGCGCAGCAGCTTGGATTCTTTTGTCTGTACTTCATCTTTTGATATGCCAACTGCAAAAGAAAAGGAATGCAGTTACAAAATGCCCCCACAAGTAGAGCCATTTTCTGAGTTTCTTCTTTCATAGTGCATGTTCAGTTAGGCAAAAGTTGTCACAGCTCTGAGAAAAAACAATATACAGACACCACACACAAGCTATTGGAGATCCAAAAAACTCATCATTAAGGAGACCGGACTAAGTACTGAATATAATTGAACATTTTTATATGATTTTTTATAACGTATATTATACTATATATCTAATACTAGAAAACATTATTAACATAGTTCAAGAGAAAAAAATTATTATCAATATATTTATGAATTCAAGAATACATGTGTACATTTACAGAAATAAAAAACTAATTGCAAATTACAAATAAGAGCCTTCCTTCTTTAACCAGAAAAAGTGTTACAGATAACTCATGGTAAAATGTAAAAGAGTCGCATTGTAGAAAAAGAAAAGTACAAGAGAACGAGAAAAAGCTTGAAGATGGCTTAAGGGAAAATAAAGAAAAATCACATGCCATGAGTTTTTTCAAAAAGACATATTGGTTTTTCCTTCTAGAATTTTTTGGACCAAAATTTTAATTATTAAGAAAAGTCATTTCTTATAAGATTTGGGGTTATATGTTAAATTTTAAAAGAAACCTGAATATTTATTTCGATATGCGATCTTCTTCTTCTTCTTCTTTATTTTTTTTTTTTTCCTCTAAATGCCGGGGAACCTCTCCAAGGCAGGGCCCTTCAGACCCAACCCCTGCAAGGTAAACCCCAGTCCCCTTGTTACTAATAACAAAGTTTGGGGGAGATTTTTTTTAAACTCCTAAAAATTATAATATAAAATATTCTCTTGCTCCTTGCCTCGGGGGGGTACACAGGGAGTCTTCAGCTCAAGTATTTTTACGGTATATAGAATGTGTAATAAGGTTACGGGTAGTAAGATATTGTCATACCTTAGGCAAGTTGCTGTTGGAAGGTGACACTATTGACAGGGTCTCTGGGTGCCATGTCCTCAACAACCGATCTAATAGATCTTCAAAACGTGTTGATGGTTTGACAATTTCAAGCTTGATATCGCAAACCGGAGGAAGCAAGATTTCTCTCAATTCTTCATGAATAATGATATTCTGAATTGACAGTAGCAATCAGGAAATTTTGTCAGATTTAGTAAGTAAATAAATAATCATAATTTTCCAGAAGTTAAAAGGAAAAATACCTTTTTGCAGCGGACAACCAATTTTAATCCATTGGAGTGCTTGAGCTTTTTAAGAAATTGTCTCAATCTATCAAACCATATAGCATCACTAATTCCAAGCTGGAATTCAAGGCTAGCTCTCTGTACTCCTACTCGTTCAAAAGATAGTTTGGCTTGCTTTAGGCACAAGGGATTTGTAAAGTCAAAGGGCATATTATTACCCTTATATTCAAAAGAAAAAAGATTTGGAGTGTCTATGTCAGTCCCCATCAGATTTTTGCATCCTCTCAAGACCAGTTGTTTAAGCCGTGTACTAGAAATCGTTATATTCATCAATTGATGGCATTTGCTTAGCTCCAATTTTTCAAGTACAGGAAAACTAGCAAATCGATCTTGAAAAACTTCGTCTGTCATGTAGGCATCCTCCAACGTCAATCTTTTTAAAGATGCACAAGCAACCAAGTCAATTTCACAGCGTGTGGATATATTACCACAATACCAAAATGTTAGAAGATTTGGAGCAGTAATTTCAACCTTTCTTGTTCCATGGAAATGGTGCATCTCAAACCTATCAAGTTTTAGAAGACCCAAAACCTGCAGATCTTTCAAACCCGTGCAGTGTATGAATCTCAAATCCTCAACCAAAGGGCAGCCAGAGATCATATTCCTGATTGTCTGTTGATCAATGACGACTTGTCGCATATAAAGTTTTTGCAGATGTGGAAGCTTAATATAACCACAAGATTTCAACTTACACCCATATAACCTTAATCCAGTTAATGTCTTTGCAGCAAAAACAGACTGGGGCAAAGTGTAATGTATGTTTTTCTTGACGACAAAGTGGAGATCTAGCTCTTTCAGGTGGTTTTCGACAGCCAAATTAATCCACTGATCCATATGAAGGGCCAGATCTAAACCATAAGAGGTAATACGTAGAACCAATTTACATATACTTAGTTTTTGCTCGAGGTGTCTCTTCAGCGAATTGTCTACGAAGTCCTTGAAGTTCTCATTCCTCAAATCCAGATTTCCCTCTTCTTGAATCTTGTATTGGTCAAATTTCAAAATGGAGAATGAAGTCCATAGCTCTCTCCACCTTTTGGACAAGATACTGGTTCGAGCTGCATCTTTTGTATTACGAAGGAGAGAGAGGATGTAATGGATGATGTGAACAGGCAACTGGGTGATCAGATTCATGGATTCAACTCTTTGGTGCAGGTTGTTTAAATCTTTTCCACCATGCTTCTTTTTTGGGCCAACACTCCCATCAACATTATTGAAACTAGTTCTCTTTCGCTTTCTTTGTACACTAGGTGCCTGTGAGACCACATTTATGCTGGTACTCTGATTGACAGCTATGGTTTCTTTTTTCTCTTTCCCAGTAGATAGATTCTTCCTCATACTTTTCTGAAGGACTCCAAGATCTTTCTTATCCACTTCCAGAATGTGCTTTGCTTGCAGCAGTCTTATGCTAAATTAGAGGAAAAAGAAAAAGACATATCAATTTCCATTAAAAAAAATCCCCAAGAGGATTCCGTCTTCAAACTAATATGATCACCATCGAGAACTTTGAAATTCACACATTCAAAATTATCACAGTAAAATGGTTAGCCAATCATATAAAATAGAGCTTAAATAGAAAATCTTACTCAAGTTGCTAGTCAGAACTTGGTTTCAGAAACAGATATGTGTATATCACCTTAGTTCCTAACCGTAATTAGTGATAAATCTCAAATATTGACCCACTTGCCCAAATATTTCAAAGCAAATTTAAATGCGTTATACTTTTACATGCTTCTGGCCCCTTTAATCCGATACAAAGTACTGGAAAAACACCAACCGTATTCAATAGCACCGTCCCCAAAGGACGGACTCAGCCCAGTCACCTTAATTTAATCTGATTCCACCCGGCTACCCACCCAAGGGCGTGGTTACAGCCCCGTATGCGCTCAGAGCAGATGGATTTTCACAACCGTATTCATCCGTTCCACCCGCCCCAAATAACATCCCAGATTTAAGATCACTCTCCGCCTCAAAATAAAACCAAGAATCGAACCCGGGAGAAAAGATAAATAGAAACCAAAACCAATAACAGGGCCTTCCTATTCTACCCGAAATAAATCTGAGGTACTGACCTTTTGAGATTTATAAACACGGGAGTATTCACTGTATTTGCATGAATATCCGCAACAAGGAGTTCCTTTTCCACTCTATGAATCTGAAAGTGAGAGGCTGAGAGAATTCAAAAATTAGATAACGGAGGACGAAACCAGAAAGTATAAACAGGAGAAGAATGTACCTACCGAAGCCGTGCTGCGCAAGTATTCGGAAGAAGAAACCCTACCCGGCCAGAAATGGGGAAGTTTTGGCGTAGAAAGATATCTTGTAAAATTAATATTATAAAATGGTATTAATAAATTATAAAATTTCTATTTGACGACAAAGTGGAGATCTAGCTCTTTCAGGTGGTTTTCGACAGCCAAATTAATCCACTGATCCATATGAAGGGCCAGATCTAAACCATAAGAGGTAATACGTAGAACCAATTTACATATACTTAGTTTTTGCTCGAGGTGTCTCTTCAGCGAATTGTCTACGAAGTCCTTGAAGTTCTCATTCCTCAAATCCAGATTTCCCTCTTCTTGAATCTTGTATTGGTCAAATTTCAAAATGGAGAATGAAGTCCATAGCTCTCTCCACCTTTTGGACAAGATACTGGTTCGAGCTGCATCTTTTGTATTACGAAGGAGAGAGAGGATGTAATGGATGATGTGAACAGGCAACTGGGTGATCAGATTCATGGATTCAACTCTTTGGTGCAGGTTGTTTAAATCTTTTCCACCATGCTTCTTTTTTGGGCCAACACTCCCATCAACATTATTGAAACTAGTTCTCTTTCGCTTTCTTTGTACACTAGGTGCCTGTGAGACCACATTTATGCTGGTACTCTGATTGACAGCTATGGTTTCTTTTTTCTCTTTCCCAGTAGATAGATTCTTCCTCATACTTTTCTGAAGGACTCCAAGATCTTTCTTATCCACTTCCAGAATGTGCTTTGCTTGCAGCAGTCTTATGCTAAATTAGAGGAAAAAGAAAAAGACATATCAATTTCCATTAAAAAAAATCCCCAAGAGGATTCCGTCTTCAAACTAATATGATCACCATCGAGAACTTTGAAATTCACACATTCAAAATTATCACAGTAAAATGGTTAGCCAATCATATAAAATAGAGCTTAAATAGAAAATCTTACTCAAGTTGCTAGTCAGAACTTGGTTTCAGAAACAGATATGTGTATATCACCTTAGTTCCTAACCGTAATTGTGATAAATCTCAAATATTGACCCACTTGCCCAAATATTTCAAAGCAAATTTAAATGCTTATACTTTTACATGCTTCTGGCCCCTTTAATCGATACAAGTACTGGAAAAACACCAACCGTATTCAATAGCACCGTCCCCAAAGGACGGACTCAGCCCAGTCACCTTAATTTAATCTGATTCCACCCGGCTACCCACCCAAGGGCGTGGTTACAGCCCCGTATGCGCTCAGAGCAGATGGATTTTCACAACCGTATTCATCCGTTCCACCCGCCCCAAATAACATCCCAGATTTAAGATCACTCTCCGCCTCAAAATAAAACCAAGAATCGAACCCGGGAGAAAAGATAAATAGAAACCAAAACCAATAACAGGGCCTTCCTATTCTACCCGAAATAAATCTGAGGTACTGACCTTTTGAGATTTATAAACACGGGAGTATTCACTGTATTTGCATGAATATCCGCAACAAGGAGTTCCTTTTCCACTCTATGAATCTGAAAGTGAGAGCTGAGAGAATTCAAAAATTAGATAACGGAGGACAAAACCAGAAAGTATAAACAGGAGAATAATGTACCTACCGAAGCCGTGCTGCGCAAGTATTCGGAAGAAGAAACCCTACCCGGCCAGAAATGGGGAAGTTTTGGCGTAGAAAGATATCTTGTAAAATTAATATTATAAAATGGTATTAATAAATTATAAAATTTCTATTATATAAATAAATGCGAATATGGAGTAACAGTATTTGGTCTAATAATTTTGTTACCAATTTTGTCCTCTGTTTTTTTTTTCTACATTTCCGTCCTGCCTGCTGAATGTGTTCGTTAATATCAACGTGTTCATCTATTCGGAAGAAGAAACCCTACCCGGCCAGAAATGGGGAAGTTTTGGCGTAGAAAGATATCTTGTGAAATTAATATTATAAAATGGTATTAATAAATTATAAAATTTCTACTATATAAATAAATGCGAATAGTGGAGTAACAGTATTTTCGTCTAATAATTTTGTTACCAATTTTGTCCCTGTTTTTTTGTCTACATTTCCGTCCTGCCTGCTGAATGTGTTTGTTAATATCACACGTGTTCATCAACCACCCACGTCAACCACACATAGGGCAAAAGAACAATCAATTTCGCATGCAAGCAAAACCCAACAATTAACAGCCAAAAAAGAAAAAATTCACAAGAAAGAAGAACAAATTTCATAAACATGGGTGCCTCACAACACTCTAGATTTACGAAGACTAAAAGAAAATCAAGAAGAAAGAACAACAATTTTCACATTCAACTGAAAAATCAACAATTTCACGAACACCAGTGCCTCAAAACTAGGGGAGAGTATCGGCCGGTCCAGACCAGTCGAACCGGACTGGACCAAGAATAGGTCCGGTAGGTCCCGATCCAAGTTTTAGTA
Source organism: Carya cathayensis (assembly GCA_011037825.1). Taxonomy (NCBI): domain Eukaryota; kingdom Viridiplantae; phylum Streptophyta; class Magnoliopsida; order Fagales; family Juglandaceae; genus Carya; species Carya cathayensis. The sequence goes on along the minus strand of QGSO01000251.1, from coordinate 191,515 downwards.
GACCGATAGGTTTCGGTCCGATCTCGGTCTAGGGATTTTTTACCCCGAACGAAACCGAATTAAAAAATATATATATAATATATTTTATTATTTATATGATATTTATAATTATATATAATTAATTATAATTTTTATCTAACCTAATAGGTTAATATTTATAATACTAATATTTATAATTTTATACTAATACTAATATTTATATTAAGACTAAATTACTAATAGTCTAAATTAATACTAATATACTTATATACTATTATATAGTTATACAATATACTAATCATAAATTCATAATAACTAAATCATTATAAATCTATAACTATATCTAATAGTATTAGTATTAGTATTAGTATTAGTTAACTTAATATCTAATATGCTAGTATTACTATATTAGTAATAAGACTAATATGCTAGTATTACTATATTAGTAATAAGATTATAAGAAACTAAGAGTATTACTATTAGTTAACTTAATATCTAATATGCTAATATTAGTAATAAGATTATAAGACTATAAGAGTATTACTCTTATTTAATAAATGAATATAGTATTAGTAAATATGTTGGGTTTGAAGACAATGAAGAGATATAGTAAATTAGTAACACTAGTTATTAGTTATTATCTATTAGTACTAGTATTATTACATATTATTAGTTATTAGTTATTACACCTAGTTATTAGTTATAATATTAGTACTAGTGTATTATTAATTATAATAAAATAAGTTAATAAATATTACTAATTTACTATATACTAATAGTCTAATAGTATTAGTATTAGTTTATATATAATATATATAATATATATATTAGTAACTTAGTTATATGTATTAGTAATATATAATATATAATAATAGATATATATTACTAATACATATAACTAATAACTATATGTAATAATAGTATTATTATATCTCTTCAAACCCCATATATTTATTAATACTCTATGTCATACTATATTAAATAATATTAAAATACTTTTTATTATTAATATTCTATGTAGTTATATTAAATATTATATTACTAATACCCTATGTAGTTATAGTGATTTAATATTAACATATTACATATTAAGTTAACTATACTAATACTATTATAAATTTATACATGTATGATATATTATAATTTATACCATAACTCTTATAATATGTTAATATATTGATATATACTAGTACTATATATTATAGTTAATAACTTAATAATTATACGTTAAAGAGTATAATAATACATTAATACTAAATATATATAGTTATAGACTTATAATGATTTAGTTATTATAAATTTATAATTTGTATAACTATATAATAGTATTAGTACTAGTGTATTATTAGTTATAGAAAATAAGTTAATAACTATTACTAATTTACTATATACTAATAGACTAATAATATTAGCGTATTACTAATATATATATATAATAGTATACCATATGTATATATATTAAATATATTACAATATAATTACATAAGTATTAAACAAAATGTCATTAGATTAAAAAAATAAAAATAAATTTCAAAGACGGACCGAACGGACTGACCGGACCAGACCGTCCCGGTCTTATGGAGTTCGAGAACGGTCTGATCTGGTCCAGGGTGGAAAAACCCTGGACCAAATAGGTCCGGAAAATCTCTCCGCACCGAACTCAACCCTAGTCAAAACACTTCGGATTTATAGAGGAAAAAAAAAATCCTACCTTACTAAAGGAACTCCAGATTTATAAAGAGAACAAAAACCCAGAACAACAAATTTCATGCGCAGCCGAAAAACCAACAATTTTACAAACACAAATGCCCAACACTTTAGATTTACGAAGAAATTAAAAAAAAAAAAAATCTTAGTTTTTGGAAGGTTTTTACGAAAAACAAGATTTAGAAATCAATCACTCATGCCACGAAGAACAATGCCCGAATGCTCCAGATTTATGAACAAATTTTTAAAAAAGAATATTAGCTTTTGGAAGGTTTTTATGAAAAACTAGAGTTAGAAATCAATAACTCATGCCGCAAAGAACAACAATGGTATTATATACATGATTTACATCCAGATTACATGTAGGAAAGAAAAAAATCCTAACTTTTCGAACAGTTTGTCGTTGCCGATGATGAAGAGGACGATGCAAACGGTACTGGCTTTGGAACAGTCAGTAAGAAAAATATACTGCCAATATTGAAGAGGACGATGCAAACGGTACTGACTTTTAAACAGTCAGTAGGAAAAAAAACAACTCGAACACCCATACATCCAGGAAATAAGAAATAAACAAAGAAATTAAAAAAAAATTTCACACAGCCCATCTTCGTTTCGTTTACTTCGTTTACCTGTTGTTGGTGTTGGCCGACTGAGAGAGAGAGAGAGAGAGAGAGAGAGAGGCATTTGTGAGAAGAGGAGGTGGATGTGTCGGCGCATAGAGTACAGAAAGAGAGAATGAATTGCAAAAAAAAAAAGAAGTCCATAGCTCTCTCCACCTTTTGGACAAGATACTGGTTCGAGCTGCATCTTTTGTATTACGAAGGAGAGAGAGGATGTAATGGATGATGTGAACAGGCAACTGGGTGATCAGATTCATGGATTCAACTCTTTGGTGCAGGTTGTTTAAATCTTTTCCACCATGCTTCTTTTTTGGGCCAACACTCCCATCAACATTATTGAAACTAGTTCTCTTTCGCTTTCTTTGTACACTAGGTGCCTGTGAGACCACATTTATGCTGGTACTCTGATTGACAGCTATGGTTTCTTTTTTCTCTTTCCCAGTAGATAGATTCTTCCTCATACTTTTCTGAAGGACTCCAAGATCTTTCTTATCCACTTCCAGAATGTGCTTTGCTTGCAGCAGTCTTATGCTAAATTAGAGGAAAAAGAAAAAGACATATCAATTTCCATTAAAAAAAATCCCCAAGAGGATTCCGTCTTCAAACTAATATGATCACCATCGAGAACTTTGAAATTCACACATTCAAAATTATCACAGTAAAATGGTTAGCCAATCATATAAAATAGAGCTTAAATAGAAAATCTTACTCAAGTTGCTAGTCAGAACTTGGTTTCAGAAACAGATATGTGTATATCACCTTAGTTCCTAACCGTAATTGGTGATAAATCTCAAATATTGACCCACTTGCCCAAATATTTCAAAGCAAATTTAAATGCTTTATACTTTTACATGCTTCTGGCCCCTTTAATCAGATACAACGTACTGGAAAAACACCAACCGTATTCAATAGCACCGTCCCCAAAGGACGGACTCAGCCCAGTCACCTTAATTTAATCTGATTCCACCCGGCTACCCACCCAAGGGCGTGGTTACAGCCCCGTATGCGCTCAGAGCAGATGGATTTTCACAACCGTATTCATCCGTTCCACCCGCCCCAAATAACATCCCAGATTTAAGATCACTCTCCGCCTCAAAATAAAACCAAGAATCGAACCCGGGAGAAAAGATAAATAGAAACCAAAACCAATAACAGGGCCTTCCTATTCTACCCGAAATAAATCTGAGGTACTGACCTTTTGAGATTTATAAACACGGGAGTATTCACTGTATTTGCATGAATATCCGCAACAAGGAGTTCCTTTTCCACTCTATGAATCTGAAAGTGAGAGCTGAGAGAATTCAAAAATTAGATAACGGAGGACAAAACCAGAAAGTATAAACAGGAGAATAATGTACCTACCGAAGCCGTGCTGCGCAAGTATTCGGAAGAAGAAACCCTACCCGGCCAGAAATGGGGAAGTTTTGGCGTAGAAAGATATCTTGTAAAATTAATATTATAAAATGGTATTAATAAATTATAAAATTTCTATTATATAAATAAATGCGAATATGGAGTAACAGTATTTGGTCTAATAATTTTGTTACCAATTTTGCCCTGTTTTTTTTTTCTACATTTCCGTCCTGCCTGCTGAATGTGTTGTTAATATCAACGTGTTCATCAACCACCAACGTCACCACACATAGGCAAAAGAACAACCAATTTCGCATGCAAGCAAAACCCAACAATTAACAGCCAAAAAAGAAAAAATCCACAAGAAAGAAAACAAATTTCAAAACAGGTACCTCATACACTCTAGATTTACGAAGACTAAAAGAAAACCAAGAAGAAAGAACAACAATTTTCACATTAACTGAAAAACTAACAATTTAGAACACCAGTGCCTCAAAACTAGGGGAGAGTATCGGCTGGTCCAGACCGGCAACCGACCGATGGCCGAACCGGACCGGACCAGAATAGGTCCGGTCGGTCTGGATCCAAATTTTGGTGGAACCGATAGGTTTCGGTCCGTTCTCGGTCTAGGGTTTATTTTTTTACCCCAAACCAGACCGAATTAAAAAAATATATAAAATATATTTTATTATTTATATGATATTTATAATTATATATAATTAATTATAATTTTTATCTAACCTAATAGGTTAATATTTATAATACTAATATTTATAATTTTATACTAATACTAATATTTATATTAAGACTAAATTACTAATAGTCTAAATTAATACTAATATACTTATATACTATTATATAGTTATACAATATACTAATCATAAATTCATAATAACTAAATCATTATAAGTCTATAACTATATCTAATAGTATTAGTATTAGTATTAGTTAACTTAATATCTAATATGCTAGTATTACTATATTAGTAATAAGATTATAAGAGTATTAGTATTAGTTAATAACTAAGTAGTATTAGTAATAAGATAAGCTAAGAGTATTATATTAGTTAACTTAATATCTAATATGCTAATATTAGTAATAAGATTATAAGACTATAAGAGTATTACTCTTATTTAATAAATGAATATAGTATTACATAGAGTATTAGTAAATATGTTGGGTTTGAAGACAATGAAGAGATATAGTAAATTAGTAATACTAGTTATTAGTTATTATCTATTAGTACTAGTGTTATTACATATTATTAGTTATTAGTTATTACATCTAGTTATTAGTTATAATATTAGTACTAGTGTATTATTAATTATAATAAATAAGTTAATAACTATTACTAATTTACTATATACTAATAGACTAATAGTATTAGTATTAGTTTATTACTAATATATATAATATATATATTAGTAACTTAGTTATATGTATTAGTAATATATAATATATAATAATAGATATATATTACTAATACATATAACTAATAACTATATGTAATAATAGTATTACTATATCTCTTCAAACCCCACATATTTATTAATACTCTATGTCATACTATATTAAATAATAGTAAAATACTCTTATTATTAATACTCTATGTAGTTATATTAAATATTATATTACTAATACTCTATGTAGTTATAGTGATTTAATACTAACATATTACATATTAAGTTAACTATACTAATACTATTATAAATTTATACATATATGATATATTATAATTTATACCATAACTCTTATAATATGTTAATATATTGATATATACTAGTACTATATATTATAGTTAATAACTTAATAGTTATACATTAAAGAGTATAATAATACATTGATACTAAATATATATAGTTATAGACTTATAATGATTTAGTTATTATAAATTTATAATTGGTATAACTATATAATAGTATTAGTACTAGTGTATTATTAGTTATAGAAAATAAGTTAATAACTATTACTAATTTACTATATACTAATAGACTAATAGTATTAGCGTATTACTAATATATATATATAATAGTATACCATATGTATATATATTAAATATATACAATATAATTACATAAGTATTAAACAAAATGTCATTGATTAAAAANACATAAAATTGAGGTCAAAGGAAGAAAAATGATTGATGCAACCTAGCAGGGGCACCCCTGCGGCATCGCGACTGATGTGGCATTACTACAAATGACGCCGTTTTGGTTTCTTCTTAACAGCCAGCGCAGAGGCCCCTTGCCTAGTTCTTTCCCCACTAGACTTCGTCTGAGGCTTCTTCAGTTTATTTAATCAATAAAAATAAATTTCAAAGACGGACTGAACGGACTGACCGGACCAGACCGTCCCGGTCCTTATGGAGTTCGGGGACGGTCTGATCCAGTCCAAAGTGGAAAAACCTCAGACCAAATAGGTCCGGAAAATCTCTCCGCACCGAACTCAACCCTAGTCACAACACTTCGGATTTATGGAGGGGAAAAAAAAAAAAAATCCTACCTTACTAAAGGAACTCCAGATTTATGAAGACAACAAAAACCCAGAACAACAAATTTCACACGCGGCCGAAAAACTAACAATTTCACAAACACCAATGCCCAACGCTCTAGATTTACGAAGAAATTAAAAAAAAAAATCTTAGTTTTCAGAAGGTTTTTATGAAAAACAAGATTTAGAAATCAATCACTCATGCCACGAAGAACAATGCCCGAATGCTCCAGATTTATGAACAAATTTAAAAAAAAAAAATCTTAACTTTCGGAAGGTTTTTATGAAAAACTAGAGTTAGAAATAAATAACTCATGCCACAAAGAACAGAAGTGGTATTATATACATGATTTACATCCAGATTACATAAGAACAGCAGTGGTATTATATACATGATTTACATCCAGATTACATGTAGGAAAGAAAAAAATCCTAACTTTGCGAATAGTCTGCCGTTGCCGATGGTGAAGAGGACGATGCAAACAGTACTGACTTTGGAACAGTCAGTAAGAAAAATACACTACCAATATTGAAGAGGACGATGCAAACGGTACTGATTTTGGAATAGTCAGTAAGAAAAATACACTGCCAATATTGAAGAGGACGATGCAAACGGTACTGACTTTTAAACAGTCAGTAGGGAAAAAAACACAACTCGAACACTCGTACATCCAGGAAATAAGAAATAAACAAAGAAATTAAAAAAAAAATTTCACACAGCCCGTCTTCGTTTCGTTTACTTCGTTTACCTGTTGTTGGTGTTGGCCGATTGAGAGAAAAATAGAGAGAGAGAGAGAGAGAGAGAGAGAGGCTTTTGTGAGAAGAGGAGGTGGATGTGTCAACGCATAGAGTACAGAAAGAGAGAACGAATTGCACAAAAAAAAAAAATATTAGTTTACCACTCTCTTTAAACGGCATCGTAGGGGCATTGTAGAAACTAATGGGTAGGTTGATTTTTTTTTTTTTTTTGACCTCTTCTGTGCTCTAAATACATTTTACAAAAAATTAATCTAATTTTTAAAAGAATAAATAAAATCTGATAGAAATAAAATCTTAAAGAAAAATTAATATTTTAAAAGATTTTATTTACTTATGTGTTGATTATTTATATATTATTTTCTTGATTTATCAATAATTTCTATTTTATTACTTGTTTAGATATATCCGAAACGTAAATATTTTTTTATCAAATTTATTGTTTTAATAACATATACCATATTAATAACAAATTTCATATTTGCAAAATGTGATATTAATTTCCATATAAAAGAATCATATTGATTTTCGTTCCATGATATTTGCAAAGATTTACTTGAAATTATACATTCTAAGAGCATTTATATTGGGTTTCTCATAAAATTTCCTATAATTTAGTTAAAAATGACATTCCCTAAATTTTACTCATCTTTCAAAAACCTCCTACATCTCATTCCCTGTCATTTCTCTATTCTATTAAAATAATATTTCTCTATTATTTTTTTATTATTTTTTTCTTTCACTTCTATTTACAAATTTAGCTACTCAATATTTTTTCTTATTTTTTGAATTATTACTGTAGTGAATATTTTAAACAAAAATTTAAATTATATTTTGTGGGTATGATAATTTTTTTATATTTTCGTAATTATTTAAATTATTTTTAAAATTATTATTTAAATCTATAATAAATATGAGTATGATAGAAAGTGTAGATGATTGGAAGTAGATAAATATAATAGAAAGTGTAAATTATTAGGATAAAATATTAATAAAAAATAATATGGGATGTACAGTAGTTCCCCAAATATGTAGAATCACTATGCATTTCACAAATACTTTCCCAAAAATAGGGATCCAGATGTAGACATGATTTTAAACAAATCCCTAAAATTTCTATCAAATTATGGGGACAAGTATCATTTTCCGTACCGGTTGGGGATACTCTAATGTCTTTAAACCTTTTAAAATTAAAACCCATAGAGAAATGTAATACTTTATTAATATCATTGATGACTATTTAATATATGGGTATATCTATTTACTCAAATAAAAATTTGAGACAATTGAAATTTTTAAATAATATAAAATAAAAGTAGAAACCCAATTTGGTAGACTCATTAAAGGTTTGAATGGTAATAAATGAGATGAATTTGAAGCTTTGGATGATTTATACAAATTAAATAGTATAAGACACATTTATTCTATGCCGTATAAATCTTAATAAAATGGTATTGCAGAAATAAGAAATAGAACTTTATTGGATATCATGAGATCAATGATGGCATGCTGATCTACCAACATATTTTTGAGGTGAAGCATTATCGACTGTGGCAAATATATTAAATAGACTTGAAATCAAAGCAAACCTTTTACACCTTACAAGATATAGACATGACATAAATCAAATTTAAGTAAACTCAAAATGTGGGATTGTAAAGTATAAGTGCTTTTCCCAAAACCACTAATGGATAAATTGAAAAGTAAAACTGGGAATATAGGTTTATTGAGTATGTAGAAAACATAAGTGGCTATAGATTTTATTATTTTGAAAGAAAATTGATAGAAAATAAAGATGTTGTTTTCTTGAAAAATACAAACCTTATTACTCCAGTTAATCAAATAGATTTATTAAATGATTTAGAGAATCAATAGGTCTCCATAGAGTTTGACAATGAAAATTATGATATTATTTAGATACAGAATAAAAATAAATAAAAGAAAGTCAGATGAAAATCAATTTTTAGGTCTTGATGTTGCAAATAGTGGGAGTAAAAAAATTTATAACCATCGATATTATTTCAAAATTATTGTGCACTAAATATCACTTTGAAAAATTTAGAAAATAATCTTGAAATTTTTTTCGAGGCTATTAATAGTATCAATTATGATAAATGGCTTGAGACTCTGAAAGATGAAATAGAATTGATAAACAAAAATAATATTTGAAAGTTAACAGATTTTTCAAAAGATATAAAAGTTATTGATTGTAAATGAGTTCTCAAAATAAAACTCAGAGTTGATAGTATTTTGGAAATGTATAAAATAAGATTAGTGACCAAGGGATATACCCAACAATAAGGAATAGACTTCGTAAATATATATTGGCATGTGGCGAAGTTCATATCCATAATAATTATCACGTCTATTGTTGACAAGATGAATTTGAAATTATATTGGTTAGATGTAAAAATAATTTTTTTTAATGATGAATTAAAATAGGATATATTTATGATCCAATAAGAAAGATTTCAAAGTAAATTCCATAGTTTTTTTCTTTTTATTATATTTCGTTCAACTTTTTAAATTTGTGACAGATTTTAAATTTATTTAAATTTCCGTATTTACCTTCCCATTTATAATTTATTATGATTTTTTTTTTTGGTCAATTGGGCACGTTACCCTTACTAGTATTTTATTGTACGCGAATTCTGCACCTCACTGTATCAAATTGTAAATGTACTATTTATATTTTAAGATCATTTTATAAAAAGATAAAAATAATTATAATAGTCGTGAATATGTAAGTATTGTATAATTATTTTTTAAAAAATTGAATAAATATAAGATTTATATAAAAAAATTAATTTTTTAATAATAGATCATACTCTTTTTTAAAATAACTACACGATGCTTACACATTGCACCACTATATGCATCATTACTCATTATTCATTACAATTTTTTGTTAAATATTATAATGTGATAAGAATTATTTAAAAACAATACTAAAATAGTAAGACTTGATTGGTAAGAAATTTTAATTTTAATTTAAATTATATCATCTAATTATTCTAAAACGAAAAATTTTTCCTTTCGTTATCATTATCCTAGTTTACTTTACAGCACAGCAGGTTATCCTCGTGAATCAATGCATTAAGGTTGTTCGAGTTCCCTAGGGTTTATATGGAAACACAAACATTTTATCTCATTTAAAAATTTATTTTTTAAATATCATTAAATTTTAAACACCTTTTAATTGCAAATTTTTAATTTTTATAATAATTGTAATTCACAACTTTCCTGTAAACTTTAAAATAAAACATAAAAAATAATACAATTTTTTTTAAAGTTCCAAAACATCCCCTTAATTTCTAATCTAATTCCGCAACTGCGCTCGAAGAAAACCTTTTCAGTCAGTTAAGACGATGGAAAGTAGGCATGCGTGATGCATCCTGGTTCAGATTGCCTCTGTTGGAGAAAAGCTTCGAACAAGACACTCAGTACTTCTGACCGCGTCCAGCTCCTAGTTATTTTCTCTCTCTGGCTCTCCCAAGATCAGCCAGTAAACCAATGCCAAGAAGTGCACGCTCCACAAATCGCAAAAGCACGCAATGCCTTTGGCCGCGGACACACCATGAACCGACCCTGTCAAGGCTCCTCAATCTCGAAGGATCCGACAAAACCCGCGAGTAAACCACGATCCCATTCCTAGGTTTTTCCACCGCCACCCTACTTATTGTCACCCTTCTGTCTCTATTCCCCTCACATTTTCAAGTTTCTCTTGTCTTCAAGAAACATCTCAACGTAAAGGACAGAAACAAGAATATCGAAATCCCTTTAACCTCTCCGATCACTTCACACTAATTCCACATTCAACGAAAGCTGTTGCAAGGACGAAGACTGTGAACTGATCATATACTTATTTCTCAAACGTCTTTGGTGTTAACTCGTCGAATCTTATATATAGCCCACACCGTTAGCACCCACATTGGTATCGACTCTGCCACCTTTTTGGGAAGTACCCATATAGTGAGGGGTTGGATTTTTATTGGCCTCTTTGGACTGATCTCGGTCCTGGTGATTTATAAGATACTATATACGCGTGTTTGATTCTAGATGTAAACCAAAAACCCAAACCAGACTTCTTAAGCATTGCCACTGGGAGAAGTGTTCAAATTTAATGGGTGTTACCGGATTTGTGAAATTATGATACCCAGAGGCCGGAATTGACTGGAAATCGAGGTAAAGATGCAATCAAAGTTGATGGCATTGGAGCAAGGCAAGGACCCTGCCAGCTCAGTGAGAGCAAATCAATCTAGGGCTCTGCCTTTGAGAGCTCTTCAATTTTTCATGATATTTTTGGTTCTGGGTCTTGGGGTTTCTATTGTTAGCGTGTATATGATTCGATATTTCAAAGTTCAGATTGTTGCTCCGGTTGCAGAGTCCACTCTCAAGGCTTGCTTTGAAGGGCTAACCAATATAGAGAGCTGGATCAGACCTCCATCAAATCTGTTGCACACCATGAATGACACTGAACTGTTGTGGCGGGCTTCATCTGTTCCTCGGATAAAGACTTATCCATTCAAGAGAGTTCCCAAGATTGCCTTCATGTTCTTGACAAAGGGGCAATTGCCAATGGCACCTCTTTGGGAGCGGTTCGGATCTTTACCCGATCTATGTTCATTCATTGCCATCTTACAATGACAATTTTACACCATCCGTTTCTTACAGGAGACAAATCCCAAGCCAGGTATCATAACCTTTCGTCTTTAATATATATCGGGTGCAATGAGTTTCTACATTTCTTTCATAAAAAAGACATTTTGTTTAATTGCCATCAAAATTATTCTTCTACGGAACATGCGTTGAAAACTCTCTATACGGCTCTTAAGCATCATCATAATTTTTGAATTGACATGGATCCGATGCTGATGAAAAATAATCCTCTGAGATGTATAGGGAGCCTTCAGCTATAGAATTTTGGGACGAAGGAAAGCGTGTAATTGGTTGAAATTGCGTTGTTTCTGCATGAATGCTAGAGACTTCCGTCTTTATAAATTGCTAAGTATGTGCTTAATATTACTTCCAAGTGGATAGGTCTCTCTCTCTTATTTTGGTCAACGGTAAAGTGATTGTATGGTTGGTAATTTTAAATACAGCATTGATAGGTGATAAGACCATTTTAGATTTGGTTTGAGACGTTTCAGCATTGTTGTTGAAGACTATCAACTGCACAGATAAGGGCATTTAGTGCTCAGTGAATTGATAGATGTCATATAGTTTGAAAGATCCTAGTCTAGTTGAATGTTGAAAGGTTTAGCTGGCTCAAATTGAAAATGGGCCCTTGCAGTTGATCTACCCAAATATTTGGAATAAACATTCTCAATTAGTAAAGGAGGAGATTCCCTAAAACCATATTGGTTTACATCCAATCTTTTGTCATTTTAATGGGCATATAATTTGACCTAATGGTGGAGGCCACTCTTTTGTGCAAGTGTCTTACAAACATGATTTTGTTCCTGATAGAGTAAAATGTCAGAGCAGGTTTTATCAATCCAACCTTCAATTTAGAGTGGACGTCATTGAGTTGGGTCTGACAATAATTATGTTGTTGGTCCAAGATTTGGAGTGGGATATAATTGGCAATAGCTAACAGTACTCAACACAAGCATATAATTTGAACATAAGGCAGGGACAGTGCTCCTTTGTGTCAGCGTCTTTTAATCATGGTTTTATTTCATGGAGTAAAATGTCAGAGCAGGTTTTGTCCATCCAACCTTGAATTTAGTTGCATCTGATAATAATTTGCTGTGGTTTTAGCAGTTTGAGTGGGAGGTAATTGGTAACCTTAATAAAAAGTCGTGGACCATGCTGCATACTTGTAGTGGTTGTCCATTCATTCCCAACCTACCCCTTTTCTTAATTTTAAGTGTATCTCCAATGATGCGTTGTCATGGCTATCTGCCTCTACATGTAAGACTTCACCAGGCTATGATGGCGCTTATTGCCACTGAATAACACTGGTGAAAATGGCACTTTTAGGGGGAGAAAATATTTCAGTTATAAATTGCCTTCTCTCCAGGTGAATTCGCCAACTAGCAGATATATTACACCATTAGCTATTTACCTTGAAATTCCTGTTCTGCAATGCTATTCCATATTTTAGCAGTTTATGCTGATTTCATTAGAGCATTTTCTTTTGAAGTCCAGTTTGATTGACAAAATTAATTCAGCAATCCAGTTTCTAGTGAAGCTTCTGAGTCTGTATGCTTTTTATGTCTGGGGGAGGCAATTATGCGTGTGGCGTAATGACAAAAGATGATTAGCAAGATTAAAGATTTTCCAGTTTCTCAATAGCTACTTGAGCACATTTTTATTCAGCACGTTTCTTTCATGAAAAAATAGCAAAATAAAACAGAAAGGATCAGCATGTTTTTCCTTGTTGGAAACTTAAATCCACTCATATTTCTGTGGTGGTATTTCTGAGCAGGTGGCAGAGTGGGGAAGAATGAGTATGTGTGATGCTGAGAGGAGACTCCTAGCTAATGCGTTGCTTGATATCTCAAATGAATGGTTTGTCCTCCTTTCGGAGGCATGCATTCCTCTCCACAACTTCAGCATTGTTTATCGCTACATATCAAAATCCAGGTACAGCTTTATGGGATTGATTGATGAACCTGGACCCTATGGGAGAGGGCGCTATAATGAGAACATGGCACCTGAGGTCAACCTCACTGACTGGCATAAAGGGTATCAGTGGTTTGAAGTAAATCGAGAACTTGCAGTTAAGATAATCGAAGACACCACTTACTACCTAAATTCAAAAATTTTTGCCAACCGGCATGCTATGTGGATGAGCACTACTTCCTGACATTGCTGAGCATCCAAACTCCACATCCTTTTGGCAAACAGGAGCCTTACTTACGTGGACTGGTCAAGAGGTGGTGCTCACCCTGCTACATTTGGCAAGGCAGATATCAAGGAGGAGTTTTTCAAGAAGATTTTTGAGAGTGAGACATGCCTTTACAATAACCAGCCGTCGTCACTTTGTTTCCTTTTTGCAAGAAAGTTTGCCCCAAGTGCTTTGAATCCTCTATTGGAATTATCCTCCAAACTTCTAGGCTTCTGATAAATGCTCGGCTTTTGAGATGCATGTTCTGGTGAATGTTTGTTGGAGCGTGTAGGTTTAGTTATGACCTAAATTATTATCTTAGTAGATCTTAGGCATAATATACATTACGTATATTGAGTTGTCAGTCAACTATGGAATTTTTGGATGCATGATTTTTATGAGATTTTTTGGAAGTGTCGAGATCCATTAAAAACATGTCTTGAGTTTTTTATTTTTTATATAAGACATGTTCGAATTGAAGAAGATTTTTAGTTATGAGTTCATTTATTAAATTCGGAGTTCGTAGCACCATACCCATGCAGATTATTCATTACAAGAAGCAACTGCCTTGAATTAGTTGACGACCTTTCTAGCCATGGGAATCGCATCATATTCTGAATCTAAAACGTATTCCTTGACGGGAGATAATTGGTAATGCATCTGTATTCATTAACAAGTACTTTTCATGCACGTTTCCATCTTGTTGGCTGCAAGAACAACCTTTATGCTGTGTTTGGATGTAAAGCTGGACTGAGCTAAGTTTTTTATAAATAGCAGTGAGTTGAGATGATTGAGTGAGTTTTGTGAGACTCACTTAAAATGAGTTTGTGATACATTTCATGACTCGTAAGCAATGCAAATAATAGATACAGCAGCAAGTGGAACGATATATATATATATCACTTGTATCTTTATAAAATACAACTCTAATTGCATTATTCAAAGTTTTGAAAGACACTCAAGAAAGTCAAAAGAATGCTTGTAGGATGTGAAATGCTTGGGATTGAAGATGTCAAAATATCATTTTCTTTTTCAACCGGATGGATAAGCTGACAAATTGATGACTCTTGCTAAACATATGAAATCAACAGTGCTGACATAATGAACCTAAAGTATTTGACGGAGATGACCTGATTTCAAAACATGTCATCTACAACTGAAGCAGTTACAAATATAAACAAAATGCCCGGTGAAAATTTGGTCGTGCCAGAGTCCGTATAGAATTCAAACAGGTAACAAGATGGTCAAGAAACATTTACAACTCATCATGATAGTTTCTGACTGAAACGGAAACCTCCTGTTGGAATTCAAGCAGATACCTAGCAGCCAATGATGCATGAAGAGCAGCACCGTATGGAAATGCATCTTCATTAATTCGGAAGTATGGTGAATGTGATGATTCTAGCCGTCCACGTGTCCCATTCTCCATTCCGAGTAAAAAGAAGTATCCAGGTATTACCTCTTGGTAAAATGCAAAATCCTCTGACCCCATCAGCGGTTTCAGGTCCTTGACTCTGTGGGTGCCAAGCATATCCCCAGCGACATCTAAGAAGTACTCATGCAAACCTTTATTGTTTACGGTTGGAGGGAAGAAGTTTTTCTCCTCTGTGAAAAAATTCACAGTTGCATTACACCTCTGCACGGCAGCCTGCCCTGTGATAACCTGTTGAAGAAGCAAATCGGTTTGTTATAGCAAAGAGAGGGCAGGGCGCATTGCATGGGAAGTAAGCTACAGAGGAAGTAACCAAGTTAGAGATATATGCATGAAGAACTGTTTCTTGAGAGTTTATTAGCTATGAATTTTTCATTATCAATTCCAACCAATGTGACATAAGACTTTGCCATATATGGGATGATACATCATTCAACTTCGGTACCTCCTCAATCCGGTGCCGGAGTCTCATAAAACTTTCCTTTGAAAATGCACGAAAGGTGCCGCCAATTGTTACAGAATCCGGAATAACATTGAAGGCACCACCTCCTTGGAATCTCGCAACAGTAACTACCTGCAAAGACATAGGACAATTGTAAATTATCATAAGAACAATATATCTTGTGGAAATTTGATGCGTGACATGCACAAAAACATTATAACAGAAGAAGCTAGTGCCATGGATTATCCACAAAAATGAGACTCTCCGAGCTAATTGAAGGGGGAACAACTTAGTTAAAATGGACCGCATGAGGAGTTAATGAGATCAGAAGACATGTTTTCATTCGAAGTAATTATACAGTCGTGTTACAAAAAGCCATTACCCAGTGTTAGTCCCCTTGAAAGCTGAGTTAAAAGATGGGGTCCTAACCTTTAAGATGCATGAATTAACTCCAGTTTGACAGCCTGTAAGTTTAATCATTGCTTCAGCTAATGGCCTAATGCCCCATACCAGTATCATTGTCTCTTAAAGTAGCATATAAGACCCTCACTTTTTTTTTCCTTCAACAAGCATTTCAACGAATTTTTTTATAATACACTGATATCATTGGAGTCTTCAATTACTTATTTGTGGCTACATATCTCATGTTTGAAAATAATGTTGCCTGATAAATTTTACTGTTATTACCCATTCATCAACTGCTGCAGGCATGTCAATATGGTATAAATCTTTGATCAACTTTCAAGAATAAAAATGGAATAAATTTATCCAATGGCCCTTAATTGAGTTTCAGACTTTCAGCAACTTTAATCTTCCAATAATAACAATAACGTTATATACAAAATGGATGCAATGTCAACCCCTTCCCCCACTTCCCCTTTTATCTTTATTTTACAAAATACACAAAGATTTTATGACTTTGAACAGAAAGGAAAAAGGACAGATAATCAGAATTAGATGTAACGTGAGAAATATCAGATGTACCTGTGGGTCCAGTGGATCAGCTTCACGTGAAACAATATGTTGTAAGCTAACAATCACGTTAGAAGCTGCCAATACTGGATCTACTGAATGTTGAGGAATGGCTGCATGGCCTCCTTTTCCACTTATTACAGCTTCAAAGAAGCCGCTCCCAGCCCCTATTGGACCAGCTCTGGAGTGTGCTTCACCAACAGGTAGATTAGGTGCAACATGCAAGCCAAATATGGCATTTACATTCTCTAATGCTCCAGCATCTATTACTTTCATGGCCCCTCCACCACCTTCCTCGGCTGGTTGGAAAACAAGTATAACAGTTCCCTGCAAGTGTTTGTATAATATCGGTAAGCATAAGAGGGGGATAAAGAACCATAATTCACCATCTGAGCAATAAGTGACTGTTTTGGGTTATTAGTTGCGCTTTCAATCTCTAATTAGGTCGCAAAGTAGAAGAAGAAGGAGAGAAAGTTTGCAGATAGTATCCATACAAAAGTAACAAACTATACTTTATTGTTTAATGGAGAATTAGATTTTCTTTTCTAATGGCTACAACTGTTGTCGGCACTTTTGAGCCCCTCTCCAACAATGATCTCACTGCAACTGTTCCCCTTAGCAATTGGTCATAAACTCCATACATATGGGAAGAGGATGCGTCTTAAAACCGATCGCGAATCCATATAAAATTCTGAAATAAGAACTTAGAAAAAAACTTCATACTCAGCAAAGCTGGACCACCTACAGATCTTAAAACGCTCATGGCAGGATACACACCGGGCAAGAGATTCGTTTAATACTCTAAAACGATGCATGGACACATAAATGAATCCATTAAGAAGTGTTTGAGCAAATCGGAGATCAGTAGCCTTACTGTTATAACTTATTACTGTTATATTATTTACTTTAGGTAAGGAGGTTAGTTATAGCAGTCAAGCGAAAAACAATATAACATTACCGATTTTCTCCTGACAGGTTATGATATGAAATTAAGAAGCAAAGATGGACCAACAGACCTTTAACTCTTCACGATGCTCTTGAAGGATCTTTGCAGCACCAAGAAGCATTGCAACATGGGCATCATGCCCACAAGCATGCATCTTCCCTGGAATTCTGCTCTTATGCTCCCACTCCACCATTTCCTATAAATTCAAGACCCCGTCAACACAAATAGCAAAAACAAAATCTTTCGAATATCACAGAATAATCCCTACTTGCCAAATTCCCAATCTACATATTCAAATATCAACAAATCACTCAATCTTACAACAATAAACTATACTCATACATCCTGCTTATATTGAATGAATAATCAAAATCTAATCGAACCTGCATAGCAAGAGCATCCATATCAGCCCTTATGGCCACAAAAGGGGCTCCACCAGTCCCAATGAAGCCGATAACACCAGTAACTGCAACTGGGTAATTATAGGGAATACCCATCTTATCCAATTCTGCTCTGATAAGCTTACTAGTCTCAAACTCCTCAAAACCCAATTCTGGGTTTTCGTGTATTTTCCTTCTGATTCCGACCATCCAATCAAACAGTTCCGGATTCTTGGCATATTGGAGAAACCTTTTGGGGATTTCTGATAGCCCATTTAAGGTCGAAGAAGAATCTGAGAAAGCGGACCTCGGACCAAACAAGTTAAGAATGAAAATCAAGGAGACCCACTTGAAGAAACCCATGATTTCTCTGCAAGTGAGCTCGGGCTAGGAAGTACAATGAAGAAAAATGTTTGTTTACGATAAAGTGGCGTGGGTTTTTGAAGTACTTTTTATACAGGAAGTAGCACGAAAGCGAAGCACAGTTTTATAATGAGGAAAATGTGGAATTACAGAAATAGAATGCAAGACTCGTGCTGCAATGTGTAAGAACTAAAGAAGACGGGTCAGGCCACCCTTGTGGTTTAACTCACGTGCTAAATCCTAATTTCAACATGTTTTTTTTAAGGTTCCCCCATTATGGTACCTTCTTCCAGGGTGCGAAAAATTAAAACAGCAATCAGAAATGTTTGAAACGTAAGTTGAAAAAATAAAAAGGGAAGAACAGTGACAACAGAAACGTTTTTAGATTTATTTATCTGGTTGATATGACAGCCACTTTGTTATCCCATTTCAGTGAGGGTTCGTTTTTCTAAATATCTATCTTTTTAAATGTCAAGGAATTGAAAAGATTGGAGGAAGTTCAAATTTCACGTGACAAATCAATGTTAGAAGAGGAAAAAAAATAGCACTTGTCTTGTTGAGAATAACGTTACGACTTACGAGTGGAACTCCTCTAGGATTGCCATTGCACCAACTTGACCCACTTTCCCACTTTGATCTTTGATAGCGAACACTCGACGCTTTATATTATAAGAAGAGAAATGATATTTATAGTAGTGGTTGTGTAAATGTTATATAATGTTTTTGAAAAAAATAAATTAATTTAGAATTTACATAAAAAAAAATTAATTTTTTAATCGTGTACCTCACTCTTTTTCAAAGTGATTACACGGCGTTTACATATTATACGACTGTATGTAACATTATTCTATATATTTTTTGTACATTTCATTAATATGATTAATTAAAATAGTTATTATATATTAAAAAAATAATGCGATTAATTATATTACTAAAGTGCACAATAAATACATAAAAGTAACTATACATAAAATTGTTGACACCGTGAAAATAGGGACATCATTTCAAAAGTTTTGGCTAAACAAGATAAGCCTTATTTGAAAGATGAAAAACATGTTGAAATTACTTTCAACCCATAAAAAGTATCTCCACAAATGAGTATAGGATATAATTCAAATGTTCGCTCAAGAGAGAAGGAGAGTTGTTAAAGCAGACATTATTGAATAGCATCCTTTGAAGGGAGAAGAATGGATCTTCTCCATTTTAATTGAAATGCATAATATAAAAATAATATATGTTTGCAATTTTATATTATGTGTGACAAGTGAATTAATCAAAATACCTTTTATTTTATCCAAACGAGTACCATCCATTTTATTTAAAAATCGATTGATTCTTATTTAAATCAAAATATCCAGAGTCAATTGTTGTAACATTGAATGACAATCACAAATAGCCAACTGCTACTATGTGGTTGGGTCAACACTATTGTTGATTTTCTTGAGCAAAGAAAGACCCAAAATTCATCAACAGAGCTACTATTTGAATTAAGAAAATGCACTATTAAAAAAATAATTTTTTCATTTCCTTCCTTTATTTACCTATTTTTTTAAAAAATATTATGCGAAACTTATACATTATAAGATTATAATTTATATATTTTAAAATAATATTAAATACAAATCATGTACTATCTTCTATAAAATAAAAAGTGATCTCGTTTGATTATATAGTTCAGATGATGTGAAATATTTTGTTGAAAGTCAAATAAAATATGTTAAAATATAATATTTTAATATTAATTTTATTTTAAAATTTTAAAAAGTTAAATTATTTATTATATTTTATGCAAAAAATTTTAAAAAAATTAAAATGATTATATGAGATAAAATGAGATGGTTCGGACTAGCAATAAGCCTAGTTAATCCTTAGAAAATAAAAATAGAATTTTATAGTTATCATTTATCCATGTTGTAAGTTATAACCATTTTCCAATAATTTCTTAACTAATGGGTGGCTTAAGAATTACGTAAATGACGAAAAGAAAGGTCTTGGAACTTGTCTAACCAGTAAGAGCATTAGTAGTGAGTTTAATAAAATTAAATTTTAGTTAAAGAATAATTAAAGTGTAAGATAAAGTGTAATAACGGACTTAACAAATGAACAGTATTTTTAACTAAAGATTATATGGTTGGCTAAATATGTTAAGCCAAAGAGACTAGTTAAATATTATTTTTCAACTAAAATATTATCTTCATGCTGTCTGCTTCTTTCCCACACAAAGAAATAATGAAAAATAAACAAATGCTGCTTCTTTCTCACACAGCCTGAACTCCGTTTGTTTGTTTATATATTTTTTTCACTTTTGGGTCGTGGTTTTGACTTTTGAGACTTTGATTATGGTGTGAATACACCATTATCTTTAATACAATTAGATTTAAATTACAATTCAATTGAAATAATAAAAAGTTTAAAATCACTATTTTAATAAAATAGTAAAAAATTTGTTGAGCCTATTATTTGATATTGTAAAAATTGACTAACTAAAATTTATAAAAATAAATTTTTTAATTAAATTTTAGTTAAACATTATAGAAGCCACTACTATTACTCTGTGTAGGCTATAAGTTGATCGCGCACGTGATCTGTTACTCCATGGTTCATACGCATGAAATCCACGAGGCCTCGTGCATGAGCTGTTTGTGAAGTTCTATCTGGTCATACAGTGACAACCAAGCTGGCATTGGCGGTTACAAAAACCCGTAACAGAATGGGACAAGACAACTGCACAAAATTTTTTAGAACATTGCTATTCTTACACTTCATATTTTTTATTTTTTTTTTCAATTTTTTTTTTAGATTTTTTCTTTTTAAACTATTTCAATTTTTCTATTTATTATTTATTTACTAAATATTTGATAAAAGAAAAAAATTAAAAAAATGAATGGTGTGTGATGTAAGGGTTATGTTTAGAATTTTTCAACTGTTTAAGGTACAAAATTACTTTCTGGATGGATTTCCCTCGTCTAATCGTACGACAGTTTTGCCACAAAAGTTAAACAGTAACGATAGATATTTATAAAAAAAAGTCGAATTTATTATTAAAAAATTTATTTATTATAAAAAATTTAAATTTATTTTTAAAAAATTACAACAATGTATTTTATAATTATAAATATTGTTTTTTATATTAAATTAAAAGTTGAACGTGAGATTTTAAGTTACGTTTAAATAGTGAAGTGATCTTAAATATTTTATAAATAATAATAATAAAATATTAAATAGTAATCAAACTAACTAATATAGCTTTCTCAAAAGTACCAAAATAAGAGCATCAAAGATAGCCCATGAACTGTTTGAGCCCACCCATGCAATCCACAGGGCCCATTCCCTTCCTTTTAACCATTTCGGGCATTTCGAATCCCACACTATAGTCACTAAATTCTTCATTACTAAGGCCAACACTGAAACACAGCCTCCATTGATTCAATGATTCAAAGCTCACAGTCTAGGCCATCTATCCTCTCCAATATCTTTGCATTTTCCCAAAAGAACTTAGTCAACGTGTTGCGTTCTTCAGCCTCGCTAACATTCTCGACCTCAATTTCCTGTAAGCAGTGCCTCCAACATATGATAGGAACCGATCTGCAACCGCAAGAGTCCTCTCCTCTTTCTGTCACCTTCTTGTACATGAACTAAAATTAAGAGCAAGAGGAAGATGCAAATAAACAAACAAGTCATTGTTGCCAACCATTTGTCCTCAAAGAAAAATAGCAAAGTAGGGTCAAAATAATTGAAGGATTCAATATTTTTCTTCAGCAATCTGTTTCCAGGTTTTGGAAAAGTTCTAGTGATATTGGTAGTACATAAAACCTGTGGCCGTGATCACTGTGATTTTTTTGGCATCTACCATGGTGAGTAGTCTCACATGTTCTATGAAGTGGTCTTAAATAGTTGGTCAAACATATACTCAACAAATTAGAGGAATTCACAATGATAATAACATCACTGTGAATCAAAAGAACGAAAAAGAAAATCAAAAGAAAGCTTCTCAAAACAAATATATATATATATATGATTTATCCTTGGCAGTATACATGGCAGATGTAACTTGGGACTTAGTTGAAATTTCTTTCAACTTCAGATCCTTTAGATCTGGGATTAAGGGAATATCATTTGGTTGAAGCTCCCTGATAAGGATCGGATGAGAGGATTTTTGTTGGTCTTCCAAGAATCTGTTGAGATTAGCATCTCTAAGACTTTGGTCTGAACTGATAGAAGATCTAGATCCAGCAAAAGAATTTCTTCTTTCCTTAGAACTAGAAGGTCCGAATGATATCTTTACAGTACTATCAAGATACTGCTGGATATAACTCAGATCTTGATTCTTAGGCTGAAGTTCGACAGGTATGAAATTCAAAGAATCAAGATATATATATATATATATATATATATATTTATCTATATGCAATTTTCAAAGCATGCTAAACAATTAATCACTTGCAAATGAACATTCATATATCAGTTCCTATAGCTTACAACTCATTGTTGGAACGAGCAAGTCTGGATGTTTTTCTGTTTAGATCATTGTTGTGCCTTTAGTTCTCGTTAAACTTATAGATCGTGGCTGTAAGGGTTGAAACAGGGGGATACAATAATGGTTCAAGAGTAGGATGAACAAGGGTTAATAGTTCGTATGCATTATCTTTATTTGAATCTAGGAGATTTTAATCACACTGATGATTTTGTTGCTTATTGATCCTATTTTCCTTAGTATGAAGAAAGAATAATTTGTGGAGAAGAATCTAAAGCTAAATGCCAGGCTCTATGAAAGTGTTTGATACCTTATAAGTTTTTGTGCCGAAACCAGATTCTATGAATGAAGTCTCTGGGTGGGGAGAAATCCAAAGCAAGCTATCCACAAGTTCTTCTGTTGCACAACTCATTAAAGGCTTATGTATCTTCAGCTTCAAATGCTTGACATTATACAAGGGGGCAAGTAGGCTTTCCCTCAGTTCGTTTGGAACAACCATATTCTTCTCAAGGTAAACCAATAGGAAAATGTTAAAATCTTAATACATATCAAAATTAAACAACCCGTTTAAAAGGATAGAAAGGAATTCAATCCAAACAAATGAAATTACTAATCTTGGCATACCTTGCCTGTGATACTCTGCAAAGTCAATAATTTAGAATGATTAAACTTGGACAGAAATTCAATCATTTGAACATACCTAGCAGTGTCGATGACACTGAAGCAGAAATGGATGTCAGATTGTAAGAGAGCTGGAGAATTTAACGAGAAGGGTATTGAATCACCATTATACTTGAATGAACACAGACAAGGAGCATCAATCTCGACTTCAACTAGGAAGTCACATCTACATAAAAGCAATCTCTTAAGATGACGACTTGAGATTCTTATACTTTCCAACATTCTGCAATCACTGAGGGCCAAGTTCTCAAGGAGTGGAAATTCAGAGAAACGGTCATGGAACCACTCGTCTGTTATGGCTGCCATACATAATTTCAAAGTTTTCAAACTTTTACATGGGGCCAAGTTGATCTCACAAGGCTTATACCGCCCGCTGTATTAAAAAGATTGAAGATTCAATGCTTGCATCTCAACCTTCTCGAGTTCACGATTGTTTTCACCTCAACTGACTTAAGTTTGAGTAGACCAAAAACCTCAAAACTTTTCAATCCACAGCAACCACTCAAATTCATATCCTCAATCATAGGACATCTAGCGACCAAGTTTTGAAAAATCTCGTATTCGATATAAACGTCCACTAGAGACAGCTTTTTCAAAGACAATAACTTGACGTCATTGTAGGGCAACCTCAACTTACAGTTAGAAAGTGTCAACATAGTTACTGATTTTGCAGCTAGAACAGCCCCGGGTAAATTATACCATTCTCCATTTCTCAAAAGAAGAATGACAAGTTTCAGCTCATAAATATTACTCTCTAACAAATAGCCAATCCACCTGTCAAAGAGAGACGCCAATTCCGGATCATGGAAGGATATTCCTAGTGTAAACCTCCTTATACCTTTGAAATTGCGGTGTATTAGTAGAGTTTGTCCACAAAATTAAATAACTCGTCTCTTTTTCTTAGTCTTTCTGGGATACTCTCCCTAATGTCGGAATGATTGGAAAACTTTTGAGTCGAAGAAGGTTCTGTCAAATTCCAAAACCGGGAAATTAGTCCACACGGGCCTCCATCTCTTGGATAATACACTGGTTTGAAGTCTTGTTTCATGGGGAGGAGGGACAGAATCTGTTGCAAAATGGGCTCCAGAAATTCTGATATCCGATCCATTGGGTCAATCTGCCCACCAAGTGATCACCTGCAGCTGAGGATAGCCCTGCTACCAAGAAAAGGAAAGGGGGAAAAAGAGGAATTGGGTTTCAATAGCTTGTTTAGAAAGACAAACTTACAAATGGATATAAAGATTCCAATATTTCTGACTTGGGGGGGGAGGGGGGGCGGTGTTGAAACCACCCAAGTATGCATTAGGCACCGTTCTCTAATTTGGTGTATTAGGCACCGTTTTGTTCTGTTTTCCACAATAATAGCTGCACATGCCAATTAGCCATAGATTACGGCTAATTGGCAGTAACCTTGGGGGCTGACCTCTCCTATAAAAGGAGAGCTTCAGCTCATGTAAATGCAGGGGCATCAAGAGAGAAGCAAGTGAGGGAAAAAACAGAGAGAAAAGATGGGGTACGTGAGAGAGTTGAGAGAGTTTTGTAAATTTCTTACAAACTCAGTAAAAGAGGCTCCAGTGGACGTAAGCAATTTGCTGAACCACTTAAATATTGTTTTGTGTGATTTTCGGGCAGGTTACAGGCGCAACAATTGGTATCAGAGCCCTGGTTCGAACTGTCTGAAAATTCAAGTTGTTCAAAATTAATTTTTGACAACTCCAGGGTGTTCCTCGCGTCGAGACGAATCCGTTGCCGCAAACGGAATCGAAAACGGAGGTCGGAAGAGCCCACACGCGCCCCTAGAAGCTCAGCGCGTGCATCTGCTGCAACTCACGCGCCCCACGCGCATCAGAGGTTGAAGACGAGTGAGTCCCACGCGCCCCCACGCGCTCCAGAGGCGGAAGACGCGTGTCTGTCACGCGCCAGACGCGCCGCCACGCGCCCTACAGACATTTAGCGCGTGTATCACACGCGCCACACGCGCACCCACGCGCCCAGCAGCTCTGTAGCGCGTGTAACCCACGCGCCCACGCGCCGTCCACTCGCACTGCTCCGCGTGTGCATCTCACGCGCCAGACGATCAGAACCGTCCATTTTTCAGATCCATTTCGACTTGATCTAAGCCATTCGGAGTTCGATTTCAACAATCAAATAGTGCTTTCCTACTATTTGGATCGTTCCGGACTCATCCGTACGGTTAGAATTTTGAAATTTTGATTCTAAATTTTCTAAATTCAAATGGAAGGATCTGGAAGAGATAGGAGCTCTGAAAATGCCAGTAGCTCAGGACGTCGGTCCACAGTGTCAAATGCAAAATTTGAAGTTGAAAAGTTCGATGGAACCAGCAACTTCGGCATGTGGCAATGTGAGGTTATGGATGTGTTAATCCAACAGGAGTTGGATATTGCCTTGGAGGAGAAGCCAGATGAGATGACTGAGAAGGATTGGAGGAAGCTTAATACCCAAGCTTGCAGTACAATCCGGTTATGCCTTACCAAAGAGCAGAAGTATTTTGTCATGAGAGAGACAAATGCTAGGGAACTTTGGAAGAAATTGGAGGACAAGTTCATGAAGAAGAGCATTGAGAGCCGTCTGCACTTGAAGAAAAAGCTCTTCAGATTCCAATTTCGTGAAGGTATTTCCATGTCTGAGCATCTAAATAGTTACAACCAAATTCTTGCTGATTTGTTAAACTTGGATGTTGAAATCCAAGATGAAGATAAGGCTTTACTGCTGTTAAATTCCTTGCCTGATACATATGATCATTTAGTTACTACTCTATTGTATGGGAAGGAAAAGATCAGTTTTAATGATGTATCCAGCTCTTTGATTAGCAATGAGTACCGCAAAAAGGATAAGCAGGTACATCAAGATACATCAAGTGAAGCGCTAACAGCAAGGGGGAGACCACAGTCAAGGAATCCCGGAAGGAGGAAAGGTTTTCACTCGAAAACCCGGGCCACATCACGTGGTCCATCAGTCGGCAGAAAACTCGCCAGAGACGAGTGTTCCTTGTGTCACAACAAAGGACACTGGAAGAGGGATTGTCCTAACCGGAAGGGACAACAGCAGAATCAACCCACCACAGCCAATGTCGTGGACAGAGATGACTGTTGCGCCTAAACTTTAACTCAAATTAATGAACCAAAATTTAGTGCAGTTTTACCTGCAAGTATACAGGTGTTGTAGTACCTTACAGGATCGAATCCACAGGGATTGACTAATGTGAAAAATTCTCTCAAACAAATGAAAATAAAATACTAAATTGGTAAGCTGTGTTGATACGGAAAAAGACTAAGGTTTCGAGGATCCATTTAATAATTTAAAATATTGTTTCCGACCGAATTACTTCAATTAAACTAGAATAATGATTCCGTTTAATTGGAAGATTTAGCATTTAAGATCAAGGAAAAATAATTACTAATGATTGAACATGAGCGATTGATGATTAAAACGCTTACAAATTTATTTGACTATCACAGGGATTTCTCAAGCATTCACTGTATTCGGAAATCACAATGAATCAAGATAAATATATAGATAATCAAATTATCCAATAATAAAATCATTCAATCGATCAAACTCACAAAATAAATTTGTTGACGATCCGAAAACAATTTTCAAATCATTAAACTTCACCTCTAACCTTAGTATTCAAATTTAGCCGACCATGTTTAACACAAACGCTATAAAAATTAAACAAACATTCACCATGATAAAAATAAAATAAAACACAAACTAACAATGAAAACAACTTAGATCAGAAAATAAAAGCGATCAAAGAGAAAATTGTGCCGAAAAGAACTTCCCTCACGTTCCGTTTGCTGTCCAGTGTAAAGAATAGCCTACAGCTCCTCGAAAACCTTCTGTGCTAAAGTCAACGAACGGAAAGTAAAAACTCTTTACAAGCCGAAAGCTCCAGCGCCAAAACGAGAAAAGAAATAAATCCTCTCTCGCGTCTGAGTTCCGTTCTCACCATAAGAGCTCCCCCTGAATGTAAACTCTTTCAAGCCAAAGAAAAATATCTGCTAACGTCAACTCCCTCACTCTCCGAACGTCCAAGCCCTTCACGTCACCCAGATTTCACTCTACGTTCGTTTCCTGTCTGTCCCTTCACTTCTTCGTTTCATTCCTCCTACGTCCAGCTCCTCCCACGTAAACTCTTCTATTTTTTTTTATACTCCTTCCAGCCTTCCGTTCCGCCCAACGTCCAGCAGTTCTCTTCCTTTCTCACTGTATTTTTCTTTTCATCCTTCACTCCCCCCTTCCATCTCAGTCCAAGTCCCCTTTTATAAACAAAAAAAAGGAACCATCCGTTAATGATGCTGAGCTGTTGTCCTGCGTGTGTGAGTTGTGTGCTGCATGTGTGTTAAGAGTTTTCTGCATGTGTTTCTTCTCTGCCGTAGGTTGCTGTCCACGTTGCTTTCCTTTTGATGCATGTGCTCGTGAGCTGCAAGTTTCACTTTCTGCATGTGTGGCTGTTGTGAGTTGCTGTCTGCATGTTTCTACTTGTGCTGCTGTCCGAATTCTTTCTGCATGTGCTGCTTTTTCTGCTGGAGGTGCTGTCTATTTTCCTGCATTATTTTTCTGCTGCACTGCTGCACTTGATGTTTGAGAATTCTGCATGTGTGCCGATTTGCTTTATTTCTGCATGTGCTTGGCTTGCTTTATTTTCTGCATTGTTGACTTGCAAGTTTGCTGTCCATTTCCTTCATGTGCCGTGAGTTGCATTGCATGTGCTAGCTGCTTTCATCTTATTTTCCTGCTGCTTTTCCTTTTAAATCAATCAAGCACCGAAACATGCATGGCTCTCTACGTCCAAACTCTCAAGCTGAAAAATCCAACTCTCCCACGTCTCTTTTATCTCTTTTCTTATTTTTCGGCTCTTTTTATCTTTTTGTTGAAACGTGGTTCCGTTTGCATGCAATTTCCATTTTGGTTTGCCGCGAAAGAAGCCTCCTTTCGTTTACTTTGTGTCGCATGTGTTTGTCCACCGAAAGCTATCCTTCCTTTTCTTCATTCCTCTCAATTAGTATGCGCTTTTGGTCAGATCCAATGTGAATTTTATTTAAGCTGAAATAAAGAAATAAAAATAACACTTGAAATAAATTAAAAAGAAAATAGATTAATAAAAATATATTATATATGTGAGGAAATATTATCTAATTAAATCATAGATATAAAATTAAGCATAAACATGATATTAATCAATAAAAAAAAAATCACAAATCGAATTTATGTTTATTAACTATTTTTCCATCTAAAACCAATAATAATGTCACGAAGCAGTTGAAATAAATTGGTTTTAAATAACTAAAATATGCAATTTTACAGCTCAAACAATGACGAGTCAGATTTTGCCTTGGCAAGTTCATCATCCATTTGTCATTCCGATGAATGGATTATGGATTCCGGATGTACCTATCATATGTGTCCCAATCGGGACTGGTTTACTGACTTCACAAAAATTGATGGTGGAGCGGTACTTATGGGCAATGATAGTGCCTGTAAAACTCAGGGAATAGGTAGCATTCGGTTAAAGCTACATGATGGCAGCGTCAAGACTCTGACAGAAGTTCGGTATGTTCCGGACTTGCGGAAGAATCTCATCTCACTGGGATCTCTGGATTCAAAGGGATTCAGGATCACCATTGAAGACGGAACTCTCAAAGTACTAATGGGAGTTCAGGTGGCAATGAAGGGTTTGAGGCGAGGAAACCTGTACTTCTTGCAAGGAAGTACTGCTGATAGAAGAGCTTCCACATGCTGTGAGAAGCTAGATTAGACTGATGCTGACACCACCAGTCTTTGGCTTATGCGTATGGGACACGTCGGAGAAAAAGCTTTGCAAACACTGGTGAAGCAAGGCTTACTCAAAGGTGCCAAGACTGGAAAACTGTCCTTCTGTGAGCACTGTGCATTAGGGAAGCAGAAGCAGATCAAGTTCGGAACCGCTGTACACAATATACAGGGAATTCTTGACTATATACACTCCGATGTTTGGGGACCTACCCAAAATGCATCTTTGAGAGGTAAGCATTGGTTTGTAACATTTGTAGATGATTATTCTCGTCGTGTATGGGTATATACGATGAAGAGTAAAGATGAAGTGCTGAAAATCTTCCTTGATTGGAAGAAAATGGTTGAAACTCAGACCGGCAGAAAGATCAAGCGGCTCAGATCTGATAATGGAGGTGAGTACACTTCAGATCCCTTCATGGAAGTATGCCGGAGATAGGGTATTGTCAGACACTTTACGGTTCGAGGTACACCGCAGCAGAACGGTGTGGCAGAACGAATGAATCGTACTTTACTAGAGAAAGTGCGATGTATATTGCTGGATGCTGGATTCAGTAAACAATTTTGGGCGGAAGCTGTGACATATGCCTGCCACCTCATCAACCGACTACCCGCAGCTGCCAATGATGGGAAGACGCCCATTGAAATGTGGAGAGGTAAGCATGCTACTGATTATGATTTTTTACACGTTTTCGGATGTCCTGCTTACTATCATGCTAAAGAAAGTAAGCTTGATCCTAGAGCTAAGAAAGCAAAATTCTTAGGCTTCAATACTGGTGTAAAAGGGTATAAACTCTAGTGCATAGAGTCTAAAAAGGTAATAATTAGTAGAGATGTTACATTCAACGAATCTGAGATGCTTAAGTCACATAAGCATAAAGATTCCAATGAAGGCAGCAATGATGGCGAAACATCAGATGATTCGCAGACTGTGAAGTTTATTACTTCAATGAATTCGGGAAAGCATGGACAAGATGAAGTTGATAGTCCAGTCACAGTACCTCCAAGTCAACCCGAATCAATAGCAACCAACAGACCGAGACGAGAGAAACGTGTTCCGACACGTTTAGCAGACTATGTGACATATGCATTACCAGCTGAAGGGGGTGAGATCCCAACCACTTACAGAGAAGCCATACAGTCCAGTGAACAAGTGGAATGGACAAAGGCTATGAATGAAGAGATGCAGTCTCTTCACCAGAATCAGACTTGGGAGCTTGTGCCGCTTCCCAAAGGAAAGAAGACGATTGGCTGTAAGTGGATCTTCAATCAGAAAGATGATCAAGGTGCTAAAAATGGAGTGCGATACAAAGCAAGGTTGGTAGCCAAGGGCTACGCTCAGACAGAGGGAATTGACTACAGTGAAGTATTCTCTCCTGTTGTGAAGCATTCATCCATTCGGATATTGCTAGCTTTGGTTGCACAATATGACCTTGAGTTAGCACAACTTGATGTGAAAACAGCTTTCTTACATGGTGATCTGGAAGAGGAGATTTATCTGTCTCAACCAGAAGGATTCAAAGAAGCTGGCAAAGAAAATTGGGTATGCAGTCTGAAGAAATCTCTCTATGGCTTGAAGCAGTCACCTCGGCAATGGTATAAACGGTTTGACCGTTTTATGATGGATCTGAAATACACTCGTTGCCAATACGATCATTGTGTATATTTCAGAAAACTTGCAAATGGATCTTTCATTTATTTGCTTTTATATGTAGATGATATGTTAATAGCATGTAAAAGCAAGGGGGAGATAGATCGTTTAAAAACTCAGTTAAGTCATGAGTTTGAAATGAAAGATCTAGGAGAAGCACGGAAAATATTGGGGATGGAGATCAACAGAGATAGGGTGAAAGGCACAGTTCACCTTACTCAGAAGCAGTATCTGAAGAAAGTACTGAAACGCTTCAACATCGACTCGAAGACGAAGCCGGTGAGTACTCCTATGGCCCCATATTTCAAGCTCAGTGCATTGCAGTCTCCTAAAACTGATGAAGAGCGGGACTACATGAGGAATGTCCCATATGCAAGTGTTGTTGGAAGCTTAATGTATGCCATGGTGTGTACACGACCTGATATCTCCCAGGCCGTCAGCTTAGTTAGTCGCTATATGCATAATCCTGGAAAGGTTCATTGGCATGCGGCTAAGTGGATTCTACGGTACATTTCAGGGACCGTAGATGTTGGTTTAAAGTTCGAGAAGAGTGAAGATAGTCTGGTAACTGGATATGTTGACTCAGACTATGCAGGTGATCTTGACAAACGCCGATCGACAACTGGATATGTGTTCACTATGGGTGGAGGACCAGTTAGTTGGCGTTCAACTTTGCAGTCGACAATTGCACTATCATCAACTGAGGCTGAATACATGGCTGTAACAGAAGCCATGAAAGAAGCTATTTGGTTACAGGGATTGGTAACAGAATTGGGCTTTAAGCAGCAAGAGGTTACCGTTCATTGTGACAGTCAAAGTGCAATTCATTTGGCAAAGAATCAAGTGTATCACTCTCGAACAAAACACATAGATGTCCGATTTCACTTTGTACGTGAAATATTAGAAGAAGAGGACATCAGACTTCAGAAGATTGGCACTGAAGATAATCCAGCAGATATGTTGACGAAAGTCGTCACAGGGACCAAGTTCCAACATTGTTTGGACTTGATCAATATCATACACTGCTGAGCACCCTCAGGTGCATTGGAGCGCATTCAACAACGAAACTCTCTCATATGGGGTGCATTCATGAATCAGTTTGTAAGCATCCTAGTATGGCACACTTGGGTGGAGGGGGTGATTGTTGAAACCACCCAAGTATGCATTAGGCACCGTTCTCTAATTTGGTGTATTAGGCACCGTTTTGTTCTGTTTTCCACAATAACAGCTACACATGCCAATTAGCCATAGATTACGGCTAATTGGCAGCAACCTTGGGGGCTGACCTCTCCTATAAAAGGAGAGCTTCAGCTCATGTAAATGCAGGGGCATCAAGAGAGAAGCAAGTGAGGGAAAAAACAGAGAGAAAAGAGGGGGTACGTGAGAGAGTTGAGAGAGTTTTGTAAATTTCTTATAAACTCAGTAAAAGAGGCTCCAGTGGACGTAAGCAATTTGCTGAACCACTTAAATATTGTTTTGTGTGATTTTCGGGCAGGTTTCAAGTGCAACAGGGCGCGCGTTTGTTTGATAGTAATTAACGAACCGAAATTGAAATCGAAAAACTATCTGAAAAAAGAATTCACAGTCGAAAGGAAAGATGAAAATATACATATATCCGCAACTCGAAAAATATATATGCAATCTATAAGAGCGAAATGAGAATTAAAGAGCATAATTCTCATCTTACAGATTGATGGGATAGTTTTAAGTACGAAAAAACTACTCGTGAATGATCTTTGAACTCGAATGATCGGACAAGCAGCTGCAGAAAATGAATCAGTCTGTAGCCCTCTCAAAAGTCAACAACCTCAATCCCGGTCTCTCTCTTAAAAGGAGTCGGTTTTTTTTTTTTTTTTTTTTAGCCATTATAGTTTTTGATGCTTGGGTTTTGGACTTATTGTATATTTGTAACCCTCAGGCGTCGGGTTGTTACCACGGTTTTCCTCCGCCAAAAGTGAGGATATATTAATAAAATTGGGGTTGACTCGACCAATTTACAATATTTCTACCCTCCCATTCCATGAATAATTATTAATATATCGGATTAAGATTCGTCCTGAACCTGAAAAGGGAAAGATGGGTGTGAAACGGGAGATTTCATCTGTACAAAGATCTTGAAGTGAGGCAATTACTGGGATCCATCTGGTATAGGGATGTCACCCGACGAAGAAGTAAACTGCCTCAAAAACTATTTTAAGCAAGGCTTGATGAAGGCGCCAAAAATGGACTCGAAAATATCTTGGTCCGAAGTAACGGTAATACATGGCTTTGGGACGACGATATTCAACAGTTACGAAAAGATATAGTAAGATGACACGACAACGTTAGACCTTTGGGAAATAATGGTTAATCAAGCTAACTCAACTTCGCTTGGAAAACTGATAGCTTTTCAATCTCTCAAAAATATATATTTACAGCATTGATTACAAACAGAATGATTAAATATACAAATACGAGCATAACAATTTTTTCAAGTCCTGCTCAATACGGCTCAGTGGTTACCACTTACTAGTTGATAGCCATGTACGAGACACTAATCATAATTGTTTTCTTTCTTCCTGTATTGACCGAAATATGCGGAATGCTGATTCACTTGCTGATCTAGGATTGTGAGGCACAACCTTTATCACTTGTGCCCGCTGCTCACTATTTTGCGCAATTTTATCTGAAGCCTGAACTGTTGGCGTCGTAGGAAAGAGAGGAAGTGCATCCCCTATAGCCCTCTCAGAAGGACTACTGGCTGTACTTCCCTGTAACTCACTCTCTTTTGATGCAAGGAGTTTCCCAACTTGACCTGAGATTACCCGAGATACATTGCCAGACATGTTACATGAGCTTTGATGAGGTATGGTGAAGTTTATTTCCCCAGCCGATGCCTGATTGTTCTCCCCATTTGACTGAGCTGCAGCAAGTGGGCTCATTTGCTCAACAGCTGAACTGGATAGAGATTGATTGACAAGTGGCATGCCATACAGAGGAAAGTATGACTGGCCTAAAGGAGGTGAACCTGGGAGAATTCCAAAACCTGGGCGAGAAACTGGCACACCATAAACAGTGTTTAACAAGTCTACGCTTCCTGGACTCACGCGGCCACAGTTGCCATATGCTGGTGCCATGAAACCTGCAGTTGGAAGACTAGACCCTGTATAGGGCTTGTAAACAAGTCCTTCGGATGGGGACATTGCAGGAACTAACCACTGATTTCCTGGTGGAGGGTGGAAACACCATGGGGCTGGTTTGGTATTTGTAGCCACAGGAGCTAAAGGCGGATTTGCTGAATGAAACCCATTATTAGATTGTGTGGTAACAAGTCCTTTATTGGAATCATTTTTGATAGAAGGAAGTGGAAACTTTCTAACTACATTCTCGTCTGCATATTCAATGTTGGGGTTTGACTCCAGAGAATTATCATTGTCTCTAGCAATCAGGGGAGCAGGTGCTTCTGGAACATGTGCAGACGGCAAATTCTTAACTGGAGATACTATTATTGATTTTTTGCCCAAATACAGGTTATCTTGAAGCAATAGATCTGGCGACCCAGCAATCAATTTTTGTACCTGTACCAATTTGAAAGAGATGTGAATCTTTTCCACAAAGTGTATGGAATAAACCGGGAAAGACCAGCTTAGCAATTTGACCAGGCAATGACCAGCTTACCTTTATCAGTCTATGCAACTCAAACACTTGCACTGCGAACACTCTTTGTTGACTGAAAATAATAACATAAAAGTTGGATCAAAGACTAAATAACATGCAATCATAAAAATTTAGAAAGGAAATACATAGAAAAGGTGACACTAGACAATCAACTTTATGGTCTCATCAAGAGCAACAATGAATGACGAAAACACCAACAAGGAGAGATTAGTCAGATTAGTCTGGCAAAACCAATATAGAAAGCCAACTGTTAATCCAAAAGGCAAAAAAGGCAATGGAACGTTGCTGATTAAAAAGAACTGAAGAATGATCTTGACTGACAAATGCCCAAAACAAGAAGCTGTAAACTGCAAATCCCAAAATTGACTTCTAATTTTAGTGTTAGATTGATGATTCAGAAAATAGCAATTTGAACAAGATTAAGCCCTCCTTAGAAACCCAAACACTTAACACTGGCTACGGTTTAAGATAGATTGTCACTATCTGACCACTCAAAATGCTCTTATATATTATGAATTATAGTATTGATGGATGACAATATTTATCTCTTTTAGATCATTTCAATGTTTTTGGATCCCCAGAAACCTGGCTGAAACATGAATAAAATATTTGTTAAACTAGATAGAAACACCATTTTATTGGCCCATGAATACGTTCTGCAGAGCACCGGCATTGCTGAGCAGGATACCGTTTGCTAAACTGTACTAGGTAAGTGTTCATATCCAGCTAATTAATCATCAGATGATCCCCCTTATTAAAAAAAAAATGTGAGAAAAAGACATGCTGCCACTGGGGAAGAGCTCCCTCCCTGCAACATTGAAAGAGCTTATATGAGGTTCACATCAGCCGAGCTGACACCCCGAAGGATAAGAGGCACAATGTTTAGACATCTCCAAAATAAGTCATCGTCCTAGTGTATATTTCCTTAAGATCTTTTCATTGTTATTAAGTTTGGAGGTGTAAAGCCAATGTGTTTATGTGATTCAAGGAAGCAAGATCGGCGGCCTGACCAAATTCACCGATAAAATATGACTTCTATACAATATTCTTAGTAACTTGCACAAATGAGAACAGCAAAGAAGCTCAAATGAAAAATAGAAATTTAATGGTTGTGATGTGACTTGAATCCAAGATTCCTACTTCTCGCATTTCCAGAAGGAGAAAATTGGAACTACTGCTATTTGTAATTCTATTATGTCACTGGTTTACTTACCAGAAAGAAAGTCCAATGATTTGTGCAGAGAGAGAGAGAGAGAGAGAGAGAGAGAGAGAGAGTTTTATGAAAACCACGGAAAATATCAGAATGAAATGATGCATCCATTATGAAACTTCCTACAAGTTGTAGAAGAGTTGGCAACCATTTACCAAATTCTTCAAACCATACCATGAATGACTGGATACAGATAAGCAAAAGTAAATGCACATAGCAATCACCAGGCAAGAGATACTCACTTGATGATAGCTCTTCTGGCTTTCCAGAATAGTTTCTCACCAATCACTCCAACAACATCATCAGGGGAAACGTTCAAATTTGGCATAGATTCCACCACATAGGTATCCGAGGCATTGTCATGAATGCTTGCCACTTTTGTAGACCTGCATTTCTTATCTTCAGAACACTCACTGCCATTTACAAGCCCATTAGTGCTTCTACATTCATCTCCACGTGATGGACTTGAGCATGATTTGCTTCTCAACTTTGAAACATTTTCTGTACCTACGCCTATTCCAGGGTTTACAATGTCATCTCCGGGGGCTGTTCTGTCTTGCACAGCGACACAAGCTTTATGAAACTGCGAGTTTGTATCTTTTAGTCTGTTCAAGTTATGTACCAAACTGCTTCTGTCTTCTTGATTGGAAGATTCTCGTGTTCTCTTTAATGATTCAGAAGTTTTAACTCTAGCCAATGGGATAGAAGACGTATCAACCAAATTCTTATCTTTGCTTGACGTGATTGAAGCAGACCTTTCCAAAGGGGATACATTACCCTTAAACACCTTCGTATTATCTCCAGCTTGCTTCCTCTTGAATCCCATCCACTTTAAATCTATGGTGCCATTTCCATTTATCTGCTTTTCACAAGCATTTTGAAGTTTCACTGAAGGGCTTAAGCTCAATGGAGGGAATTTTTCCTGATCTCTGCAGTTCTGACAGTTGCCACAATGTGGAGTTATTCCTAGCCCAGAGGTTAGATCTCTATCATCTTCACCTCCAAGTTTCTTTGAGGAGAATTTCTTAAAGCAGGAAAAATTGTATGGACGAAAGGATTCACATTTGGAAGTTGATGATGATAGTTCCGTGGCATTCAAAGTTTGGAAACATGTAGGTTTCAGGGAATTCTGTTCATGACTTGCCATCACAGTGTTCAACTTACCCCCACTGAGAGAAGAAGGATGAGGATTCTCGGCCAGACGAGAAGGTGAAGGGGAGTTGCAGAACGGAGTTAACATACTCCTTTGGTGGACACCAACCTACAATGATAAGTCACTTGGCATTATCAGACAAGTAAATGTATTCATGTATATGCAAAATCGTCTAGCCGTTTTCAGTAAAACTCATTTTAGTGAAAGGCAGTGAGACTTTCAATCAAAAGTGATAAATGATAGAATTATGCCACATGCAAGGCCACCTTGAAGAACCCAGAGCAGAAACGAAAGGAAAGATACAATATAAATCCATAATTCTCCATGAGCAACCAGAAATATCAAACGACACTATTTCTTCCAAGTCAATTGAATCAATTAACAACCAACGAAGAAAAGTGAAAACATACCCACAGAGAGATGAGGCAGGGGCAGATCAGTAACGGTATTAAAAAGTCAGTTCAATCAGACAGAATGGATTTCATTCGAATTAAATGACATGTATCGGCATAGATCTAAAAAATAAGGTTTTCCCTTGATTACATGCTAAACAACCACAAGTATATTTGGATCACTTTATAGGATGGAAACCAATTGTCTACGTAGACTATGACTTGATACTAAGAACAGAAAGGTATAAGTTATATGAACTCACATGGCTCGATGACATCGAAGGAGTCAAGCTGCTGCTGTTACTGGGCCAGATAGGCAACACGGATGCTGATCCAGAAGTAAACCTTTGAGAAGGAATACTGAGCTGTTCATAGAGAGCCATTTTGTTCCTTGGAGGTGCTCTTGGCCCTCCTTTCTCTGTATCATTTACATGAAACCTGGGAAACATAGGACTAGTCAACTTTTCCTCATATTTTCCACCTCTCATCCTCCTCTTTCTTCGCCACTATCCCCACTGAGAAAAGCTAATGCATTCATCAACTCCACATCAAAATCCCATTTCCATTTTTCCCCCAAAAAGCCCAGAGTCACAAACCGAAAAACCTGCCTGCCCAGAGTGCATACTTTAAATGTTTCGTAAGCCAAGTACAGCTCCACATGTACAAAGGATCAACCTACTTCAGAAAACAAAGTTTTTGGGATAAATTCAACCATAAAAACTAGAATTGACCTCCCCGGGAAGCAAAATAAATCAATCTGAAGAATTCACAACTTCACAAGATCAACACACCCCACAGAAGTAGAAAGTGTCATTGAAAAATCCACTGGCAGCAGAAAGAGCATGGTGAAGAATTAGTGGGAAAACAAAAATTCACGAGTACCCAAAACCAACCCACTTCACAAAATCAGAAATTTTTGGCTGTAAACCAAAAAGAGAACAGAGAACGAAAAACCAGTTTGCTACATGAAGCAAAAGTTTTCTAGTAATCAAAACCAATCCACCTCAAGAGAGACCAAAAAAACCAAACTTCAGTTGAAAATCAGATTAGAACAGCAATAGACTCACGAAAATTGTCGACCCAACATGGAATATGAGGAGGTAAAGCGAAGTTAAAGCAGGAAAGGAGAGAGAGAATAAAAAAGATATACACGGGAAAGATAGATTCTGCGGGAGAAGAGGGTTTCCATGGAATTGCACAAGAGAAGATCTCATAAACGAAAAAGGTGGAGAACCAACAAAAATAACAAAGAGAGTTGTGGGCAATATGGGACCCAAGTGGATAGAAATGCTAAGTCCTTTTAGAAAATGCCCCATCTCCAACAAAATTCCCCTACATTACCTTTTAACTCCCAAGATCCTGCCAACTCATCTACTTCGCGGTTATCAGATAGGCTTTGTAAAGAGGAAAAGTACGTTAAAAAACAAATAAAGATATTAACTTTGATAAAATTATTCAGACCAAATGATTGATACTGTGTGCACAGGTAATTAAAAATTCAGAGAGTTCAATAATTAACCATATGTGCCGATAAAGATCTGGTTGAAATCCTAGAGACAACCCTATTCTTGGAATTATGGGGCAGAAACTGAGAGTCCCTTCACATGGGAGTTTTTGGCCCTGTGGTCGTGTGCTTTTTACGACCGCACGTTGTTTTTTTCTCTCCAAATTTGGCCAATCGTTTTGCTTTTGTTTTTCCACGAAAAATCTCAGGCGCAGAAACTGTCCAACCATAGAGATTCGAGGGTTTGGCGCACGTATCTATCATGGGCGAACTCTTACAGGAAGACTCAGATTGAAGTTAGAGCCCCGTAGATTCGATCTGAAAGTGAAGCTTTCTTTTATTTTTTTATTGGGATTGTTCTTATGAAACTAATATTTTAATTTTTACGTGATTACTGAAACTAACATGCACTTTGCATGGCGTTTTAGGTATAAGACACTGTACAATTTTGTATCCGAATATGGGTTGGTGGGGATTAGAAACTTAAGCAAACAGAGATAAAATTGATAAGGAAACATTGAACCTATTAATAGTTATGTTATAAAATTTTAATTGGTGGTATATTATCAATATAATAAATATTAGTTTACTATTTTTTTAAATTTAATTGTTGATTGGTGAGGAATGAATTTACAAAAAAAAAAAAAAATGTACAGTCATTCTTACGTAATCCTTATGCACTTTACTAATATGATTGACTGTGTCATTTTATTTTTAATATAAATAACTGTTTTGATTAATCATATCAGTAGAGTGTTTCAGAAATATGTAAAAATGACCGTATGTAGCAGAACTCATGAATTTATTATCTTTAAATATCATACGATAAGAATAAAATAATTATTATATAGTTTTATACATGTGAAACTCTCGTATAATTAAAAATTGCAATCATTAGGAGCAACGATAATGTAAATGATCTCAATAATACAGCATTAAACGACAAAATGAAAGTGTTAACTTATCTATACTATAAAACTATCTCTTAATAATTAAAATCTCAATGAAAAATATGGGGTCGATCCATGGATTGACAATCCTTTTTGCCTCGTCTCTTTCAAAGGGCCGAAGAGAGATAGGTCCAGTGCAATACATATAGCCAATGAAAGTTGGGCCTAGCCATGGTGGCTCAGGGGCCAGCCACTCTTGTAAATAAGGTGAGAATGAGAGAGGGTTTGTCTAAAATTAATATACTCAAACCAAATATTATTTGAAAGTTTTTACATTATATATTATTCACGTAATATAATTTAATTTATAAAATTTAAATTTTAATATCTCTTAAATTAAATTATATTACGTGAATGATGTGCTGTGTAAAAACTTTCAAATAAAATTATTTGTTAGTTTAATGAATGATGGAGTTGCAAAATTATATTGCGGTACGGAAGGTGTGTATAATTGTGGAGTTTTGGTCGTGTGAATGTGCGTTTTGCATATAATGGTGGTGCCTTTTTCGAGTTTACGGTATTCCTTTTAAAGTTTATTGGTTTTGGACTTCAAAAAAAAAAAAAAAATGTTTATTGCTTTTGGGTGTCGATTATTGAACCTTTTGGACGTGGCTTTTGCTTGTGATAGTGGGCCCCCAACCCCCTCTTTCTTCTTGGACCTCTTTGCTCCGTAGCCGTGGGCTTGCTTAACACAAAAACCTTGGTATGGGCCGGCAGATTTCTGGGTTTCTTAGAACTTTTATTACTATTAATTGTTGTCTAACTACGTCAATCAACAAACTTTATTTTTCTGAAATCTAGTGACTTTAATGGGTGTGATTTGGATATTAAGGAGTTTTTCGTTGTTCTAGACCGGACTCTATTGTAATTTTATGTTGGGTAGGCTGAGCAAAGCCACTCTTATTATGGGCTGAGCATAGACTGAGACAAAATAGAATCAACGAGATCCGACCCAAATAATGTTATGCTCTAGACTCCAGTGATGGATCAGGGCAGTGGGCCTGGTGTCTGATGCACGTGGGGTGAGGGGGTCAGAAACTCAGCAGTCAGCATCATTCCCTGAGGAAGCCAGCTTGTGAAGTCCAGGGATGGTTATCCTTCTCTTTTCTTCTTTTTTTGTCGGGTTCCACGATTATTTATACCAAGTTCTAGCAAACGAAGAAAGGAAAAAGACGGGTTGGTTTATTTTATTTTAATTTATAATTTCAATGGGCCTTTAAGCCTTTTGAGTTGCTGAGGCATGCCAATTTATTGAATATGTGCATGCACTGCACATACGTTGTAGGAACCTTACTGCCATCCTAAGTGGGCAGTGATCGACATCATCGACCGAGACAAGTCGGCATTGTCGCTGTAAAATTCCTCCTCTTCGGCGGTGGTGGTCACCGGTCACATCCGTCCCCCCTATTTGGTCTGTGCCGACACCATCCCAATGCCCGCTTGACATATCTATTATCTTCTACAAGTTTAAGGTGTCAAATAGCATTAATTAATAATATTGTTCTTTAGCGTTGGCAATGGGCCATGTTTTGGTTAGGCTAATCCCGACACTTGGGCCATGCTTTTACCTTAACGTGGTTATCTTCTGTGTACACATTGGTCCATCGGATCACCGTAGTCCAATGTCCTACTAATTCCCTCCATATGTTATCTCCGAGTGAAAAGGACTATAATTGATACGAGGTTTAGGTCCCACCATTGTTTGTGTAACTTATCAATAATAATAATAATAATAATAGAGGATGGTTTTTTGACGATAACATAAAAAAATGCCCCGATCCATTTTTTGTATGCCAACATGAAACTCGTATTATTGTTTGCTTTTATTCTGTTTTATATAAAGAGAATTCGATCGTTGGACATATTTTCATGAGCCGAAAATATCATTAAATTACATAAAAGAAAATTATAAATTTAATTTATAAATTGATGTCATTTGACGTAATTTTCGACACTTATTATAAATTATTTTTTGCATTTAAACAGTGAGATTAGAAAGAAAAAACTAAAGAGGATGAATATGGAGTGCAACATCTGCATCAAATGAGAGGGCATAGAACCTGACTGGAGTCATGGAAGATAGTGCTAAATTGAACCGAGATTTGGACTTCTTTTCAGTCAATGGTCCCAGTTACAGCTCCACTGTTTCGGCTTCCCACGTGGGAGGATGCTTTCCTATCACTTGTCCAGCCAATAGTGCAGTGCCACATCTGAATAGGGGCGTTGAGTTCACGTGTCAGCCGTAATAATAATACGAAGAAAGAAGGGGAAACCGTGGGTCCCTAAACGTTCGTTCAAGTTTTTAGCCTTTTAGAAGGGACCGCATGAGGCAAAGACAGTAGACGCTAGAGATGGTCGACGAGACGAGCCGAGCCGTTCCGAACCGAATCGAGCGGAGAAGAAATTGTATAAGCCGACAACTGGAGCACGTACCCTTTTCTTTCGTTAGAAAAGCCAAAAATAACGCGGGAGGGTGCAGATGGCATTAATTGCGATTTTGACATGAGAGAGAGAGAGAGAGAGAGAGAGAGGGACCACTTCTTCACTACCAAGGCCCAAGAGAGGGGCCCACTAAAATTTGAACTAATAGTCTTTCCGATTGATTATTGTTCACCTATTCACATCTACTCAACCTGGGAATTCTCTGACGACAAAGCTTGAGTTAAATTCACACAGACACAGGAGTTTGTTTTTGAATATTTGAATAAATTATAAGGAGAAAGGGATTTTTTTTTTTCCCCTTGAGAAAATCGTTAAAAATATTGCTTGCTCATTTTTTTTGTCCTTTTCCTTTTTAACCTTCCTTCATGCAAACATGTTTATTAAGATTTGATAAATTCTTTAATTATAAAATAATTTTATAAAAATAATTTAATAAATTGACATGATTTAATATAAATATATTAGATTATAAAATTATTTTTATTATAAAATATATCTAATATATGATATGAAGTGTCAACTTATAACTGTGACAATTATAATAAAATTTTGGGAGAAATACATTGCCCTGTTTTACTCTGAAATGCTCTGTCTCGCAATTCACCAATTTAAAAATCAAGAACAGATTACAGTCTTGCACGGTCAATAAAATACACATTTAATTTCTGAGTGATTGGACATATAGCATATACTAAAATAGATACATGTAGAATACTCCAGGAATAGAATAAAATAAAAAAAAAGAAGTCCATGTGTTATGTTCCAACCTGAAGTCCTATTGACATCTCTAATTCGAACTTAAATGGGAATGGGGTCAAAATTTGGAGACAAATCGCCCAGCATTGAGTCAACTCTTAACGCAATCGTTAAGTTGTCTCTATCGCCACCACTCTGTATATAAATCAGGTCTCCATTTTCTCCTGACTATCTTTTATGAAATCTTCTATTTTCTACCCCCCATATTTTGTGATATACGAATTGGGATACTCAAATTGGCCAAGAAAGAGACGAAAGAAGAGGTGATCAAGGTTAGGAATAAGAACTTATGAAGCTCCTTATCTGTTGTTATAGTTTTCTCTTTCTATATTCCAATCTCTCTCTCTCAATGGATTTTCAGAGGATTTCTTGCAGGAAATTTGAGTTTCACTTATTTATATCTTGATCTGCAGAGGTGGTGAAGAAAAACATGAGAGTTGACAATAAGAGAATGGTATATATAAGCAAATTTCCAGGGGAACCCATTAGTGAGCTGTAATCATGGGTCGCATGTGGGTAGGTCTCAGAACTTCTCTCTGTTTTTTGGTATAATAAAGTGGAAAGAAAACGAAAAACCAAGGTTTTGAAGAGACAAAATCCTGTTAGCAACTTGCCTCTGCTAATAATGCTATCTTCTTCTCTGCCTGCCACCTTTGCTCGCCTGTCAAATAACTTTTTTATCATGCTAAACCTCCCACTTCTAGTTTTATGTTCAAATTGGTGATGCTGAGAATCATACCTGCAGATCCTCTTCCAGTTTTCATATATTATATGTTATAAGGGTTGTAACATGTATTCATCTCAGTATTCATCATCTCCAATGTTACTTACCTATTTAATCTGTTTAGCGGTAGAAATCAGAGAACCATATAATGCAAAACGATGCACATGACACTCTATTCAGGCGATTGACATGATAAGATTGGCTGTTATTTATGAGTAGAAGCTCTTGGTACAAATATTAGACGGGGGAACCCGAGGCCCGAGGGTGACCTCGATGACATTGTTTTATAGGACTTTAGATTGGCTGCAACCATTACATGGCAGAATTCGAATTTCTCTAACGAGATAAGTCTGTTATTTAAAAAAGATCTGACATGTATCTACTTCCCCACTTCGAAGCATACACATGAAACAGACAAGCACACTACCCTATTAATGGTAACTTTTTGGGCACAAAGCCTATATTTAGTCGAACAAAAGATGGCTCACTTTAATTCTTGTCACACCATATTCATTATTTTTTGTGCCTTTTTAGGTAATATATTGTTTAATTATGAGATTTAAACTCGTCCCATCTCTCCATACATCTATATATATGAACTAAAAGTTGTTCAAGACATGCCACATGAAGTATTAGGAAGAGATTGGTACCATGCACATCTTCATCGAGTAAACAGTACTGTAGCAGAAAGTGAAGCAGTAAAGGCTATGATTAAAACTATGATTAAGGGAATTCCTTTCAGGAAGAAAGTGGTTCTGTTAAAAGATGCTTTCTTCCTCACTGCAGTTTTATTGAAACTTTA
Organism: Carya cathayensis; assembly: GCA_011037825.1. Taxonomy (NCBI): domain Eukaryota; kingdom Viridiplantae; phylum Streptophyta; class Magnoliopsida; order Fagales; family Juglandaceae; genus Carya; species Carya cathayensis. The sequence goes on along the minus strand of QGSO01000251.1, from coordinate 147,048 downwards.
CAGTGCGCATGGAATACCATGAGCGACAAAAGGAGGTCAGAGTTTCCCCCACTTAAAGAATTCGTATACCAATATATATTAAACAATCAAACTATTCAAGATTTTAAATTTCTTCTCTGAAATATCATGCTCCCCGTCTGCAAAAATATACTCTTACACACCCACCAAACTGACTAAAAAGCCTTATCTTTTTCAAACTCATTACACTTCTTTCAACAGTTGCAACTATATTTTATTAGGCTTCTCCTTTTCTTATATTTTACATGTTTAAGTACTGTTACCAATATATGTTGCATTATAAAATTGGACGATTTGTTCTTCCCATCTATATAAGCATATATACGCTTCAATATATAAAACAAAGCACTGTATCAATATTGGTCCTCTATGGCAGCTCAAGGTAAAACAAATCTTCGTTTGCTGTCTTTCCTTTGAGTCTTCTGTTTTGAGTAAAACTTGAATCAGAGAAACTCGATTCCGTGATAGGAACTCTTAATTCTCTTGTTTTTCTTTATGGGATGCTTTTATTTTCCTTTGTTTTCTCTTACATGGGTTCTTTAAGCAGTTCCTTCGAGTTTCTTTCGGATAGTCCCCATATATGGTACTGGACAAACTATGGGTTCTTAAACTGACGTTTGCATTGGTTGTTCTGTTTTTCTGATAACAGTTTTTCGTGGTATTGGATTAAAGAAAGTGCTTAGTGCCAGAACCGGCTTATGCAAAAGGTGATATAAAGCTGAGGCTTGGTCAATTTCTTTCTTTTATTGGCATCAAACAGACAGAAAAAATATTTGATGTTCAGTTGGCCTGTCCTTGATTGCAGTCTGGAAGGGAGCTGAATCTGGAATTGGTATGTAATGTCTTACAAAAGGCTATAATTCAAATTAATTTCTTTATTATGCTTTCTGATCTATTGCAACGATATTTGAAGAATATAGATAGACTTCGATCTCTGGTTTGGTCTCATATTCACGTCCTCCACAATATGGATTTACAGGTGTCGGAACTTTTCATCATTTTAACTTTGTAAGATATCTTTGTCAATTCGAACATTTCTGTAATCAATGGACGGGTTGGATTGGGATGGATCACTAGTTGTTACAAACACACCATCCTCGTGGTATCAACAAAGGGTTCAAGAAAGCTTGGTTTTGTCCAGCGAAAACTCCAGCGTTTTCAATCCTATCCAGGCGCTCCAAGAGGCTCAAACATCGCATGTTTTTACAAATTCTAAAATAGCAAGCGTAATGGTTCAGCCACCGACTCTCACATCGGATTCAATGAAGGTAGTGTCGAACATGAACCTATCCGACCACCAAGAAGCTATGAGATTGGCAGCAGATGCTGGGACACATTGGGGAGAAGATTTAACATCTGAATTATGTCCTTCCACTTTGATGATCAAAAGGCCTTGTACAATGAATCCTTCGAGCGGTTTAAATGCCGATTTTAGCATGGCAAAACAATCACAAGAGGTCAATGGCTTACAAAATGGAAGGCCTCCAGTGCCGACATGCTCTCTTGAGTCGTTGGATTGCTTGCTCTCAGCTACTACTAGCAACACAGACACGTCGGCCGAAGATGAGGGGATTTCCACGATTTTCTCTGACTGCAGAAATTTATGGAACTTTCGTTCTATTGGTGCAGTTTCATCGGGAGAGTGCAAGAATGATGCTTCCAATGCAATAAAAGAAGACATGCGCTGCCCAGTAAACGAGATTGACAACAGAGTATCGCAAAGTTCCTCGGATCTTTATGGAAACCATGGAAAATTTCGAGAATCTAAGCATGTTTCTACAAAGAGTAGCAATGATCTAAGTGAGATCAACGCTGGTCCAAATTATAGTTTTGATCTTCTTCAAACTGATTCTACTACTACAGAAGGTGGTTTTAAACTCATTTCTGAGAATCCGGCGAAACCCAAGAAGCCCAGATCAGAGAAGGGTCCCAGCACATCCAACATCAACTTCCAACAGTCAAGTTCATCGGTATCCTCTTCAGTCGAGGAACCTGATCCAGAGGCCATTGCACAGATGAAGGAGATGATTTATCGGGCTGCGGCTTTTAGACCAGTGAACTTGGGTTTGGATGTGGTGGAGAAGCCCAAGAGGAAGAATGTCCGAATATCATCGGATCCGCAAACCGTGGCTGCAAGGCAAAGGAGGGAGAGGATCAGTGAGAGAATTAGGGTTTTGCAGAAACTGGTTCCCGGTGGGAACAAGATGGACACTGCATCAATGCTTGATGAGGCTGCAAACTACCTCAAGTTTCTCAGGTCACAAGTCAAAGCACTGGAAAATCTAGGCCAGAAACTTGACTCGATGAATTGCCCCCCTGCAGACCTCGCCTTTTCTTTCAATCCCTCTTTTCCCATGCAAACCTATTTCCCACTCCAAAACCCTAATCATATCCACCGTCATCCAAAGAGTTGAAAAGTATTATTATCCGGAAGAGGCAAAAAAAAATCATTGGTATTTATCAAATCCCTTCAAGTACATTAAGAAAATTTAACCAAAGACCCCTAATCAAATCCATCATCATTTCAACACCAATGATTAACATCCAAATCCCATTTCCTACTCAAAAACACAAAATCTAATCTCTGTGATCCACATGATCAAAGTTCTGATTATTATATATCTGTGATTTACAGTTCAAAACTCAGGCTGCTTTTTAATTATCTCCATCACGAGACCCGCCACCCAAGAGCAGCGAGAGAGCTTTCTGGCTGTGCCATTCTCCCTAGTAGTTTTCCTGCCTCCACTGTTATTATGTTTTGTTTTTGAAGGAAGAGATAATCATAGTGGAAGTGGCAATTAATCATGTGAACATAGCCAAGCCATTCATGACCCTTTTTCTGCACAGAAAGGCTTAGCAATGATACTGCTTATGATTAAGCAGAGGGGCAAGAAAGTGATTGTCACTTTGTTGTATAATCAATTATTTTAATGTGATCTATGTAGTTAAAGCTCACTTTGTTGATTATATTTATGCTATTCTAATGTAATCTGCTAGCTAATCAATGCAAAAGACATTCTTCTTAAGAATTGTGAGGCCCATCAGTGGTCCTGTCTCCTTGATTCAACCCAAAGCGTGCCCTTGAAAATCACCCCAGCCTCATTGCTTAGCACGTGTTTATGCTTCTTTTTTGTCTGGCCGCCCTGGCCTTCTCTCCATTTAATAGCTCCAAAATTTCCATTGGTTATCCAACTGGTGGCTATGATATTATTCATTAAAATAAAGATTTTGTAGTTTTTCTGTGAGATCATAAATCTCACAGCCTTGCTATATTACTTGTTTATGCTTTTTTGTTCACTCATGGGCTTCTTATAAAAAATGTTTTCTTCATCTAAAACCCCTACCTCTGCTGCACTCTTTGCAGTCTCTGAGGCATGAACTCTAAATAATGACGTCTGAGCTTTTAAATGGGGGTCTTTTTGGGTCCGGAAAGAGTTTGGTTTTGCTTGGATCAAAGAGGTTATTGTGGTTGGGATTGTTTGCTAAATTTAGAATCTGTTGTGAAAAGAAAGCAGATCTCCCGCTTGGATTTTCTACTATAATTCAACAAAAGGCCTCAAGATAAGCAGTTTGCGTGTGCTATAAACACCTTACACATTCATGTTTTTTGGCTTTCGCAAGTGGGAGAGATATGACTTTGTAACATATACAGTTGTCATGCAGAGTTGCTTGCAGATCAGGATAGCTACATTTTCTCATGAGCTGCCCAAAGTAGCTCTTAAAGAAGAAGGCATCTCTCTAACTGTACACATTACAGATGTCTTATTGTGATTGGTAACAGCTATCTGCAATTTTTTTTTTCGCAAGATGGTAATATTATAAATAAAAGCCAAAGTCTGATGTACAACAAAAGACATAAAAGAGAGAATAATTATACAGATAAGAGGGGTGAGTTTTTTCACTATGAAACCTCAATAGAGAATTATGGGATCCATGAATTTTCCTCCCTGTCCATGACTAAGACTGGAGTTGATGATGAATATCACGGATGAGAGGGCTCAGTAACCATTCTTGGATGGGGGAGGATTGGTTGATCGCTTGGATAGTCAACACTTGAGTCTCCTGCAATTGTAACTAGTACCTTGCACTCTTGCTCCTTTTAACTTTTGTTTAATTTTTGTTTTTCCTTTGTTGAAGGCCCAAGGCCCACTAGGCAGTACGGTCGGACTCTTATCAGCCCCAACGTTTCACTTATGTTTAAGGCCTAGTATGTCTGTCATTTGGACTGGATCTTTCGATTGACTCTCATGTCCCTCCTCCGCTCGTGCTGTGGCCGAACAGTACTCCTTTAGGTCCAGGTTGGTTTTACAGATGATTTTAATCCATTGTTTTTCAACATTCAGACAACATTTAAATATAAATATTTTTTAATTTTAAATTTAAGGGATGATACTAATCATTCCACACCACATGTACACTTTACATATATTTTTTTAAAATTTTAATCTTGTTCAACTAATGGAATTGTTTCACTTATTATCCATACAACACATACTTGTTATAGAAAAAAATTAAAAAAAATGTAGTATGTGGAGAATGATAAATATATTTCTTCTTTAAAATTTTCAACTTTTTAACATTTTCATCTAATCATTACCTAATTATTACAAATTGTTCAAACTTACAAATAAAACACAAAAATAATTCAATTTTTTCAAATCTCAAAACAAAAATAATATGAAAAACTATATTCTAATAATATTTATCTTTATAATATTTTTATTCAACTTTTTTTTTATCTCATTTTCCAAGATCTTATAAAATATCTTAACTTAAATTATTTCACTACTATTTACAAAATATCTTATTATTATTCACATATTTTTCATATCATCTCATTTCATCTCATCTATATAACTAAATAAGTCTTTGATCTCGTTGCTACCTGGTTGGCCTTTTGAGCAAGTTTGAGACAAAAGAGTTGTTGCTTTTTCAATAGCTCTCCAGATAGAGCCAATGCTGTAATCTCCCCGCAATCTCGGATCTATGAGATTTTTAAGAGAACTATCACAAATATAAAGAGATTACATAAAATATATTTATAAATTGATGTGATTTCATGAAATTCGTTAGATCTATTTTATAATAAAAGTAATTTTATAATATGACGTATCACATCAATTTATATCAATTTATAAGTTTATTTTTATTAATCTTTTTATATCTAAAATATTTTTCTATTTTTAATATCACTTTTAGCTCTCATAATTTCTTGGAGGTCTGCCTGTGATTATTTCAAGCAGAACCCCTAAACTATAAACTTCACTTTTATCGGTTAGGCCTGTTTGATACTATACGACAACAGAATTTGTTAGAATTTCTCGAATAAATTGATCCCTGGCTTCACTACATATTCTAGTTTTCTTAGTGAAAAATGATATGATTTCTACTATTTTACTATATATTTATTACTTATTTTGTATTTGATTTTTTTAATTTTTAATTTTATTTAATAGTTAAAGAAGTGACTATTAATAAAATTATATATATTTTTATTTTTTTTAATAATTAAAGATGTTAAAAAAATACTTAAAAAATAATTAAAAAAAATTTATAATACTTTACGAATAGTAAATACTAAATGGTATCACTACCCTTTCTTAATTACAAAGTTTTCAAAGATATGTACTTACTCTCGATTAAGGTACTCAGGACTACACGTGTCTGGGTACTACGTAACTACTGTGTCGGAATGCTTGATCGCAAGCAACGTGTCCTGATTTGGTGGGTTTTGGGCTTAAAATAGTCTAGTCATACCTTATATATCGTACAGTGCCTAAAAAATTCTCATTTTTTAATTTAAAATAATTCTATTTACAAACCTTAAGGTCTGTCCATGCAATTTTTTTATTAAATGAAAAAAAATATCATTTTAAGAAGAGGATTTTTATAATTTTAAAAATTTTAAATATAAAATTACTTAGACTTATATTGTAATCTTTAAATAAAAACTACATGTAACATTGACCGTTAGTTTATCGCATTGCGCTGCAAGTGAACGGCCTTAGATTCTGGGCAAGCCTCTTAAGCATGGCTGGTCAATTGGCACTCGCATGCAGTTGCCAGTAGTTTTGATTGTGGAATCTTTTCCGTTTTCCATGCGGATGTTATCGTATTATTTGTTTTCATTTCTGAGGCAGTTGATGCTGAAAGTGATCAGATTGCAGCCTTGGAATCGAAGGTTGCTAAAGAGACCATTGATTTTAAGGATGTAAAGCAATCCGTACATCATATTCTCGCATCCTTTACCACGCAAATAAACTAATTTCTTTATCTCTAGATAAAGTTCTCTCACTGTGACAATATGATTGAAAGATACAAATGCTTGAAATCATTTCAACTCGTGAATAGAACTTGAATTTGTGTGTATGGCGGTAACCCATTGAGTCATTTGTATGTTCATCACGATTTATTACAGTAAGGATGATCGCCCTCGTTTTCGTTATCGGCTAAATCCTGACAAACGATGCCTACCTATGGAAGCAGAGACTAGGAACGCAAGACCATGATAGGGAGTTTCTTATTCTATAGTCCTAGCAACGGAAAGATGTCATGTTTGTCCCTGCCAATATAATTGGTTAAATTGTCTCGTTGTTTGTCAATTGTCACTGAGAAAGATCTTCTCCCCTCTGTTTGGGCAGTGATCTCCAGCTTCCCCTGCACCGTCATTTCCCGAAGGTTATGTGACTTATGTTCCCCCTCACACTGCAGAGGCAGAGAAAGGAGTATCCGAAGGCCAGCAAGCAGGAGAACCACAACTTCCTCCAGTTGATCCCATATGATTGAAGATCTCAAGGTCCTGCTAAAAGAATGAAACTTTGAAGAACATCTGCAGGCTTACCCATTTATTAGCATCCTATACAAAGCATATATATATATATATTCCTTAAAACATTAACATATATGCATATGCCATTCTTGGTACGTACGTAGGTTTTGTTTTAGCCGAAAGATCAAGGTTGTGGGTTGTTGTTGACTAGTAATCAAAGTACAGATAATTTTCTTTCTCATCAAAGATGGAAGTGTTCGCTAGCTGACAATGTTCAGCAATTAAAAAATAGATATTAAGGTGAAAAATAGATAGCCGTCCAAGTGGCAAGAAATGATAAGTGGCAAGGAGATATTTTGAGGGAGTTATAAATTTATATTATCCAATTTTACTGTCCTTCCTCGCTGAAACTAGATAATATATTTTAATTAATTAAACTATAGGTGTATTTGTCTAAGAATATGTGACAAATTGTAGGTCGTGGGTCAGGATGCCTGCCTGTCTGTGCAACTCTGCCGCACATTGACTTCTGTGAAAGAAATTAATTGGTACCTAGTAACAGCTGGATGGAAATGACATTACATTGATGAGTCAATGACGTCACATTACCTAGCCGCTGCGAATATGACATGTATCTTAGGAACTAATACAACGACGAAAGGTTTGAAATTCGTTGCGGTTGAAGTATTAGAATAGAATATTTCTATTATTTTGATATAGATATTAAATGTATAAATTATATGTTAAAATAATATTAATTTAAGTCTTAAAACTCTACGTAATTGAGAAACTGATTGAAAAAAATAGTAAAAGTTAATGTTGGAAAAAATAAGTATGGTTTCTATTTACAGGTGAAATGTGATGGTTTTAAATTAAAAATAAAATATTATTATTATTTTAAGATTTAAAAAAATTAAATTGAGATTTAAAAAATAAAAATAAAATTATTTATTATATTTTATTTAAAAATTTTATAAATACTTTTCAAACCTAAATGAGGTTAAGCAAACTCAAAACGCCAACCCTTATTATAAAAGGGGAAAAAATTGCATTGGCTGTATGACATACTTCAAGCACCATTTGAACTTTGAACTGCCATGATCTTCTTATAAATTGCACCATCCACTCTCCCAAAAGAGTCAAAGTGTATATATCTGATTTAGAAAAATATACAGAGGAAAAAAAACATGGGTTGGGCTATCATACTGCCCAGCATTTACAGTTGGGCGGCGTGCTACTCAAGTAAAAATTTTTTTTTATATTTTTTAATATATTTAAATATTTTAAAAAAATTACATCAATATATTTAAAATCAATTTTTTAATCACTAAATAATTTTTTTTTTTTTTTAAACCAGCAGTCAAGTAGAGCGGTATGCTCTAGGTGGCATACTAGTGTTTTCGAAAATCTATTTCCCTCTCTCTAATGGCCTTCTCTGCAATTTCTACTCGTTGCTCCTTTTTTCTTCCTCTACCCCGTAACCCCCCATCAATCACCTCATAACTCAATTTCTTTTAGGTTTTCACGTTCACAACTCAACCTTTGCAAACCGATATCGATTCAAGCAGTTTATATATACTTTCAATGTTTCTATTTTTCAAATCCTGCATTTATATTTTCTATTTGAAGTTAAATAGAAATGAATATATGACTGGAGTGGACAAAGCTTTGAGCTGCAATGCCGTTGAGATGGCTAATGGCTCCTCCAACTTGGAGCAAATGTAGGGTTTGCAAATCTGCGATACCTCAATTCCGTTCATTTTAACTAAAATGGAACGGATTTTAAAATTTTGGTTAAAATATAATTTTAGGAAAAGATTACCTAATATGTTACTTTTTATTTAATCAAAATTTGAATTATATATTATATTAGTTACCTCATTCTTTATAATAATAAAAATATTATTATTTTTTAATCTCTTATTAAAATTTGTAATGTCTTATCAAAATATTATTATAATGATATCTCATTTTATCATTACAATTTTTTCAAATTTATATATAAAATATAATAAAAAATTTAACTTTTTCAAATCTCAAAACAAAATTAATATTAAAAAAATTATATTATAACAATATTTTTTTTTTTTAACTTTCAACAAAACATCTCCTATGAACTATGTAACTAAACGAGACTTTATTTGTTTCCCCAATGCATTTTTTATTTTTATTTAATGTTGTACCAAAGAAGCACTTCGGTGTCATCTTTGTCTTACAATTCAAAAATGGATCCAGAAATAATGAGTCTTCAGATATTCACAAATCAATACTCTAATTATAAAAACTATCAAGTTAGGAGACTGCAAGTGATCAACCGAGTTTTTATAAACACATGATCATGATTTTTTAAATCTCTTACCCAACAATTCTCTAGAAATCACTTTATTAGAAAAAAAAACTATATTAGTAGCTAGCTGGCACAATATATATATTCTCAAATCAGTTTATAAAATCTCAATAAATATTTTCAATGCATATATATTAAGAAAGTGATTAATCTATTATACCCTTTCCAATTATTTTCCCCTTATTTTTTCTATTTTTAATTTTTTCTTCTTATTCTTTAATTTGGCAACAAGCTGATAAAAATTATCCTACCAAGGTAGGGTTTTCATATTATTTTTTTTCTCTACTTCGTTTGGTTATACAGTTTAGATGAGATAAAATCATTAAAATGAGATATTTTGTTGAAAATTTAATAAAATATTATTATTATATAATTTATTAATATTAATTTTATTTTGAGATTTTAAAAAATTTAATTTTTTTGTTATATTTTATATAAAAATTTTAAACAATATATAATAATTATATAAAATAAAAAAAGATAGTTTAATTTTATATAAATAAACAGGTCCTTATAGGCATTTTTTATTTTCTGAGGGAAGTTTTCTGATCTATGCATTTTGACTATTATACCACAGTCCGCATGACTTCAAAGGATGGCTTGTCCTCCCAAAATCCATTAGATCTCCAGAGTGATCTGACTATTGTGACGTGTCAACAAATTATTGGCCGAAAACATCGAAGTTAATTGTACCACAAAGTACATTCGACTATTTCTCTGTGGCCAATACAATAAGGCCAGTTCAAAACCCAACTATTTTGTTCGTTCAGGGGTCTGATTAGACACGTGTAGTCCCTGGGCTGTGCCACTGTAGGAAACGTGGCTAGACCAAAGATGTCGTAGTGTCGTACATCGTCGGAGGAGAGAGTGTTGGAGGAAGGAAGCAAAGCGCGGTGGCGTTACGACTTACGAGAAGCAGCAGGTGGCGGGAAACAACAACTGCACGGATGCTCAAAATATGACTGGATGCCACGTCAGGTGAGCCCCACAGAGCAGAGCGTGACCCTTAACCGATTGTGACGTCCAACAGTAAGCTGACTCATCCGTGACAAAGATATTGCTCCGTGGGTCCCATGACAGAAAGATAATTATCAATAAAAACAGACGGATACATGATTAGCCAGCTAATCACCACAGCATGATCTCTCTCTCTCCATTGCCAACTTGCATGGGAGTCCCTTCGGTTTCCAACTTTATCTCTCTGCCTCTATCTATCTCTAGTTCTTTGATATTTTTATTTTTATTTTACTTTGTCGTAAATAATATAAAAAATATGATTTAATATGTGGAAAATGGAATAGAAGGAAAGTAGGAAAACTGAGATTTTCAGGTGAGGACTCGGGACCTGCGAATTCTCAGGGAAGGGCTCTCCGGCCAATTATAAATACCAACCATTTATCAAACTCACAATGCAACAACAACTCAAACTCTTCATCATATATATTAGGTTTTCTGCCTTTTTCTTTCGTTTTGTTGAGGTTTTGTGGTTTTGTTTTGATTCGGGATGACTATCCTCGTTGAGCAGCCTGAGTTTGGTAATTTTTTTGTACTCCTTTCCTCTTTTTTTTTTTTTTTTTGTTTATTAATCTGGACGAGTATCCTCATCGAGCAAGTTGAGTTTGGAAAATTTTCAACTCTTTTTCTGATCTGCTCAGTGTTCATCATATATTTTAGTCCGTATTTTCTTCTAATTTTTAAATTAATATTTAAATCTCTAAATATTCATTCTGGTTTCTTTTTTTCTTTTTAGTTTTGGTTTACTGATCTAAATATACATTCTCAAGATTTTTTAATTTAATATTCTTAAACCCTTTTTCGACAGCCGTGCTTTTAATAAAAAAGAAAACTCAATTTGCTAAAAAAAGTAGATTTAATTCCATAAATCGTTTTTTGTTTTAATTTTGAATTTTATTTTGTTAAATTACAGGAGTTGAGGAAGAGGAAACAAAGGTCCCCGCTGACGAGAAAGAGTTGGTGTTGGACGGTGGATTTGTTGTGCCACAGATCAATTCATTCGGCCAAACCTTTAGGTCTGCATTTTTTTTGCATAAATTTGTCGTTTCGAAACTTTAACAATATCCATAAATGGAAGTGCACTGTTTCTGCTACCTTTTGGGCCTCTTTAAGGCTATGATTTCAGCACTGAAAAATGAAAATATGCAGTGGATCGTGTTTGATGATCTGCAAACGTCATGTTTATGAGCAAAACCATCACAAAGAGGTCTTTTTGTAGAAAAGCGTTAATATGGTTTTTATACAAAACTTGCATAATCTGTGTGGCTAAGCTCAAGATCTGTCAAAAGAGCAATTATTGAACTTCGACATCCTCTGTGTTTGCAAGCCAAGATCTCAACATTTGGAGGGGGATGTTGGGCCTTGGGAGTCCTCTCAAAATAAAATATATTTCTTTTCCTTTTGATCTTCAAGACTTATTAGATCTGGCAGACGTAATTATTTGCTTTCATTTTCTTTCTTTCTCAAACGGCCCAACCCAAAGGTGATGTTATTTTCCGAAGTTGTTATGATTATAATATATCACAAATGATTGGTGAAAGCTTAAACCCTGGGTCTATCTAGTAGTGGGCCAAAGGCCCAACTACACAGGCAGCACATTAGGTCCAAGCAATATTCGGCCCAATGCCCTTGTTATAAGTTATAACCGCTTTTTCCGTTAAGCAGAAGTGGTGACACTGTTTAGTTATTATAATAACCTGTACCGAAAACTCAAAAACAGGGACTATGATGCTGAAAGTCAGAGACAAGAAGGCGTCGAAAGCTTCTACAGAACTAATCACATTAACCAGACTTATGGATTTGTAAGCAAATATTCCTTCCAGTGCATTTACTTCATTTCTTTCATTGGCCACTGAAAATTTAATGTATCGAATACATATATTCTGTCAATAATTTGAATTAAATGCAGGTGAAAAAGATGAGGGAAGAGTATGGAAAATTAGACAGGGTGGAGATGAGCATATGGGAATGTTGTGAACTTCTCAATGAAGTTGTTGATGAGAGTGATCCGGACTTGGACGAGCCCCAAATCGAGCACTTGTTGCAAACGGCTGAAGCAATTAGAAAGGACTATCCCAATGAAGATTGGCTGCACCTAACTGGCCTTATTCATGGTAAACTCCTTTCTTTTTCCTGATTTTGGCCAGGAAATTGATTAGAATGTTGCCCATTTCATGATTAGACAGTTGTATTTGTGTTAGTCATAAAGGCATCATCCTAATGGAGAGACTCTCAGCAACTATTGTAAATTTGATATGATCTTATATTTAGGAGTTCTTAGCTGATATGGTTTCTATAATTTGTTTTAGACCTTGGGAAGGTGCTTCTTCTTCCTAGCTTTGGGGAACTTCCTCAATGGGCTGTTGTAGGTGAGTTCGAGAAAATAAACGGTAGCATCTCCTTTTGCCTTTCTCAACGTTACATTTTCAAATTACTGAATCATCAACCTTAATGCAGGTGACACATTCCCAGTCGGCTGTTCTTTTGATGAATCAGTTGTCCATCACAAGGTAATTCTTTTTGCGAATTTTACTCAATAAGAAACACATGATTGCAATGCATCTAGCTAATGACCGAGTATTGTTTAAAAATATTGATGTTGGTCAATCAAATCTAATCTAACATTAAAATTCCGACCACAGTATTTCAAGGAAAATCCAGACTACAGCAATACTGCTTACAACACTAAATATGGAGTTTATTCTGAGGGCTGCGGACTCAACAACGTGATGATGTCGTGGGGACACGATGACTACATGTATTTGGTACATCTTTTAAACTCTAAACAAATCATTTATTTAACTGCAACGAGAAAATCTACAACCTTGGAATTTCTTTTTCAGGTGGCAAAGGAGAATGAAACCACTCTACCTTCTGCAGCTCTTTTTATCATCAGATATCACTCCTTCTACGGTGAGTAAGAAAACAAAGAAATGCCATAACTTATATCCAATCATGCCCGTTTCTTTTTAATGGACATATTTGGTATTGCAGCATTACATAGATCAGAGGCATACAAGCACTTGATGAATGAGGAGGATGTTGAGAATCTGAAATGGCTCCAGATATTCAAGTAAGAAAATATGCTTCTTTGGTTGGTGATTATGCATGTTGCATTTCAAATTGAGTGTGCTGTGACTGTGTTCACACTAACTAGTAAATGTCATTTTTTGGTTGCGTCTTTCTTGCAGCAAATATGACCTTTATAGCAAGAGCAAGGTTCGAATCGATGTTGAAAAGGTTAAGCCATACTATCTTTCCCTCATTGAAAAGGTAAGCACCATGGGGGGGCATCATCAAGCTAATTGTTCTTCCTTTTATAATCTGCATTATTGGTTGGAATTTACTCTTGACACAAGCATTTTTATGCTGTTACAGTACTTCCCCTCGAAGCTAAAATGGTGAAAACTCAGTGGATTTGAATTTGGGTAATCGAGATATACATCAGAGTACTGCTTGTCTGTTTTATAGCTAGTTGTGGAAAACAGTAAATCAGATGTCTTTCCTAGTTGACTATTTCCTTTTCTTTGATGGTAGTGATCATGTATTAAGGTTATAGTTATGTTTCGCGTGAAATTTCAGTTCTCCCTCATTTAAATAAGGTTCTCTTGTATTTCAAAGCTATTCTGATTCTCTGAAAGTTAATAAGCAATGAAAAATGTATTTTGGATATTGATATCTCTGACATCTAAAACAAGTCGGCAGGACTCACATTGAATTGGCTTATCATATTTTTTGGAAGTAAACCGGCCTGACTCCAATCACACCCCGGATGTATAAAAGAAAATGAATATAGAGAGAATGTGAGACTGTTCTTAATCTTGAATTTTATTGTTTTCATTCATATTGTTTGATGTTTCCATTTTTAATGAAATAGCCGTTCTTGTCAACAAAATTGGGCATTGTCATGAATTGTCAAGTCAAGCACAATCTAATTGAAAAAAGATCATAGTTAGGTAGGCTCATTCCAAGTCATAAATCACATAAATGGAACCTCCTAATTGTCAGCTCTTCCCTTCAATTAGTGAGCAATTGGTTTGCATGCTATCCGAAATGAAAATGACAGTGCACGGCTCATCCTTATCCTACTAATCCTACGGTTGATTTTAAATGATCATCCAGAAGACGTCCGGGAGCCAAGGGAATCTTCGGTCCAGATCTCAAACCAGTAAAGTCAAAACTCCTGGGGCTCAGATAATCAGATTAGGATCAAAGTTAGACCATTGACTTTGCTTTGTTTAATCGCCATTAGTACGATCTTATCCATCTGTACAAGCTAGCATGCATCAAAGTCAGAGCGTAACCTAATAGAATTGCTAGAGAGTGGGAAATCAATACTTTCCCATTCAAACAAAGCTGCAGTTATCTAATCAAATGTCGTGTTGAATCCTGATGTAAGGCCAGGGAACCTGTATAAATATACCTCCCCATGTAACCCCATTTGTGTTCATCTTAGCAAATCTACTACATTAAAAAAAAAAAAAAAATGGCTGTACACTCTTTGAGGTCTACTTGCGTGACCCTCTTCGTGTTTGCAATCATTTTATATCCAATAGTAACATGCGATGCAGCTCGGTTCACTCAAGAAGGTAAAAGTCCCATGAATCAATATCGCTTGATCATAAATATTACTTATCGATCATGACTACAAAAGTTTTAGATTTTACTAAACAAATCTCGTTTTGTTTTGGGTTTCAGTTACAGGACCCATATGTCCTGCTTGTGTATGTTGCAGACCTGCACCACCGGGGTCTTGTTGCCAATGTTGCGCTACTCCCATTGAGACACAATCTGAGAATGGGCCTCCCTGAGCTTAGTGCCGATATCTATCTTTCAGATGCTGTCTATAAATGACATCACATAATCAGCCTTCAACTATGGGATTACATCTACCATTACGTGATCTTAGGATATTATTTCCAGCATGATTGCAGGCACACTGATCGTGCCTTTACTTGTACAACTTGCTTTGTAAAAGTTTTCTTTTATAGCTCTGTTTCTTCTTACTATATATTGTATTCGGATACTCAATAAAATGTGTGATTCATACACAATAGTTTTGCTTAAGTATTCTCTATATGGTATCAAGAGCTCGTTAATCTCATTGATCTCTATTCATAGCTTCACTAAATCTAATTGTGTCTTTGTTGAATTTTTTCACTCTCATTTTCTTGTGAAGGATCTGATCACGGGGGTACAACTGCTTCGCGGTAACTGCATTGAAGGAGTGTATCCGCTTCTTGCACTGGACAATCTGAATAAGCAAGCCTTCTCGGCTCTTGTTGCTAGGACACGGGTTTCCCTTGATGCGTGGCATAATCGTCTCGGACATCCTTCTCATAAAATCATGCAACATCTTCTCTGTCACACCTCCCTTCCGTTGTCTCCCAAGAAATCCAGCAGCACTTGCATTTCTTGTCATACAAATAAATCCCACAAGCTTCCGTTTTCAACCACATCTCTCAAAAGTCACTCTCCTCTCGAATACTTGTATGCTGATGTATTTTCCTACCCAGGTTGTAGACTCAAGTGGTGTCAAATATTATGTATTATTTGTTGACCACTTCACTAAGTATTGCTGGATCTTTCCTTTAAAAAATAAATCTAATGTTGCATCCATTTTCTCTCAACTTGTTCCTCTTCTTGAACGTCAATTCAGTCACAAGATTAAAAACTTATACACTGACAATGGCGGAGAATTTGTTAAGCTTAAAGCCTTCCTCACCTCTCACGATACCAGTCATCTCACTACAGCCCCTCACATGCCACAACAAAATGGCACTGCTGAACGATGCCATCGATACATTGTCGAAACTGCTCTAACTCTTCTCCACCGTGCGCATATGCCATTAACATATTGGCCCTTTGCGTTCAAAACAGCCGTCTACCTTATCAACCGATTATCCACCCCTGTCCTTAACATGCTAAGTTCTCTCGTAAAACTCTTTAACCGACCCCCTAATTATCTTAAACTTCGTACCTTTGGGTGCCTTTGTTTTCCGTGGTTAAAACCTTATAACACCCACAAAATGGAACCCAAGTCCCTCCCATGTGTCTTCCTTGGTTACTTAGATTCTCAGAGTGCTTATTTATGTCTCCACGTGGACACTAATCGCACCTATATCTCTCAGCATGTGACATTTGCTGAAGATATCTTTCCTCGTCATGAAACCATTTTCCCTCCTGTGCCAACCTCTCCATCGCGTCCCTCTTCCTCGAATCTCTTCATGGCACTTGTTCCTCCAGTCCCAGGTTCGGATGCATCACCACTTCATGCAGTCACCCCTCAGCCGTATGTGTCTTCTAATCAGCCTACTTCACCTGAGGTTAGTATCACTACCCCTTGCCCTTCCTCATCACCACCTCCACTTGAGATTTCTTTTCCACCCGAGATTCCTTCTCCACCTGAGGACCCACCTCCACCCGAGGATCACCCTCCTTCAGAGGAATCACCTCCCTTACGGACTCACCCCATGGTCACTCTGTCCATGAACAACATCTACCGATTAAAACAACTCTATTTGGTCACTAAACATCCAGTTACTCCATCAGTTGAGCCAACGTGTGTTTCTCAAGCTATGTCCGAGGAATTTATTGCTCTGGTTCGGCATGGCACCTAGACTCTTGTCCCTCCTAATCCTTCTCAAAATTTAGTCGGCAACAAGTGGATTTTTCGACTCAAGCGAAACCCAGATGGTAGCATATCACGTTATAAGGCCCGGCTCGTTGCAAAGGGTGTTCATCAACGCTCTAGCCTTGATTATGGCAAAACATTCAGTCCAGTAGTTAAGCCTACCACAGTTCGCCTTGTTCTCTCCCTTGCACTACAGCAAAACTGGCCTCTCTTTTAGCTTGATGTGAACAATGCATTCCTACATGGGACACTCACTGAGGAAGTGTTTATGAAGCAACCAGCAGGCTTTATTGACTCTTCTCATCATTCCTTTGTGTGTAAACTCCACAAGTCCCTATATGGACTTAAACATGCACCAAAAGCATGGTATACTGCACTGCATCAAAGCTTACTTAAAATGGGTTTCAAGAATTTTAGCTCTGATTGTTCTCTCTTCATCTACCATTCCGGTGGTACCACTCTACATGTACTCGTCTACGTTGATGATTTGATTCTCACAAGTAACAACTCAACCCGTCTTCATCAACTTGGCGTTGAATACTCCTTAAAAGAGTTACAACCTCTTCACTACTTTCTAGAAATTGAGGTCATCCCTACCACTTAGGGTCTTTTCCTCACTCAACAAAAATATGTTCATGATCTGCTTGATCGCACGCGCATGGATGGTGCTAAGTCTGTGACCACTCCTTTGTCCACAAGTGTCAAACTTCATCTTCAAGATGGTTCCCCTCCAGTGGATTGCACGGAATTTCGTCGCATAATTGGTGCTCTACAGT
Source organism: Carya cathayensis (assembly GCA_011037825.1). Lineage (NCBI taxonomy): Eukaryota > Viridiplantae > Streptophyta > Magnoliopsida > Fagales > Juglandaceae > Carya > Carya cathayensis. The sequence continues at coordinate 129,490 of QGSO01000251.1, read as the reverse complement.
ACCTATCATATACGAGACTTGATATTAGCTTTTCCGTTAACAAGCTAGCGCAATTCATGCATACTCCCAGCTCCATTCACTGGCAAGCCACCAAGAGACTGTTACGGTACTTGAAGCATACTGTTTAGCATGGCATTTTGCTTCAACGGTCATCTCCTCTTCAACTTCGTGCATTCTTGGACGCGGATTGAGCAGACAATCAAGATGACCGCACCTCCACCACTGCCTATCTTCTCTTCTTCGGTTCAAATTTAATATCGTGGCGAACTAGGAAGCAAAAGGCAGTTGCTCAATCCTTGACAGAAGCCGAATACCGAGCCTTAGCAGCTGCTACTTCTGAGATTGCATGGGTCAAGTCTCTCCTACTCGAACTTGGTTTTCCTCTCTCAGAATCTCCCCTCTTACTTTGCGACAATGTGGGCGCTACTCACCTTAGTCTCAATCCAGTCATGCACTCCCGCATGAAACACATTGCTATTGATTTCCACTTTGTTCGTGACTACGTTCCTCGTGGAGCTTTACAGGTTGCTCACGTTCCAACTCAAGACCAACTGGCTCATCTACTCACTAAGCCACTTTCTCGTTCTCAGTTCCAGCTCCTTCGCTCCAAGATTGGTGTAACAGATGGTACATCATTCTTGCGGGGGCGTGTAAATGACATCACATAATCAGCCTTCAGCTATGGGATTACATCTACTATTATGTGATCTCAGGATATTATTTCCAGCATGATTGCAGGCACACTGATCATGCATTTACTTGTACAGCTTGCTTTGTAAAAGTTTCATTTTATAGCTCTGTTTCTTCTTACTATATATTGTATTCAGATACTCAATAAAATGTGTGATTCATACACAATACTTGTGCTTAATTATTCTCAATACTGTTGAGACCTGTGCAGGCAGCAAGATAGACATATATCGTGAGTAAAAGGTGTTTCTGCAGTCTACACACCACTTTGATTAGTTCTGAAAATAAATTAGACTGTTTGTTTTCTGTAATCAAATGAAATGATTCATGAATAAAAAGGACTTCCTAATGGATCCATCTTCTCTCTAATCCAATAAACAAGGTTATATGATGTAACGACGAAGATGGTTTACGCATGCTATGGAATTGAGTTTATGCATCATGGATCAGCGCCATTGAGTCCGATCGGGCCCTAACATAAATTATGGTTGGCGAAGTTTTTCTCTCACCTCCAGAAATTCATGATCTTTTCATGCAAATCTAATCAAAACATAAATTATGGTTGACCCAGCCCTGCTCGCTGCCAGTACTCGTCTCTCAACATCCACGTAAATCTAAGCCTCTTAGCTGCTAAAAGAAAATATCTTAGTCGGGCTTAGACCAAGTCCAACCGTTCAATTGTGTTTGAATGTTAGGTTGGATTGAACCGAGTTGATTTAAATTAAATAAGATATTATTAAAATATTAATTTTAAATATTATAAGTTTGTTAAGATTTAAAAAAGTTAAATTTTTTATAATATTTTATTTAAAAATTTAAAAAAATATATAAAGATTTGAAAAAATTATAATAATAAGATAAAATGAATTGAAAATTTAGTAACCAAATAGCAATTATTCAAAATCGATTTTAGTCAAACCAAAAGTTATAATTTCTTGGAATGTTTCAGGGAAAGAGGGAGTTGGCGGTTGCAGTACACGCCTAGAGGCTAGAGAGAGCAATAAATTAATTAGCCCATCAAGTTGCCAAATTGGCATTACAAATGTGACGATTAGGTGGTATGATTATAGATAGATATGTACAGTTTGATAAGCATTCTTAATGGATAATGAATTTGATGAATGAAATGAAAAGAGGTTTAAAAAAAATAAAATAAAGAGAGACTATTTATCTTAAAAATAAAAAAAGGATAATTCTCTCTCGTAAAAAGTATTCAAATACACTTGTAATCGTCCGCATGCATACCGTTATTAGCGAGAGCAACTATTAGAAGAATGAATTTATCTTATCATTTTCAATTGCTTTCCTTCTAACCTCCGCACTCTACGGTCAATAATAATATATTAGGTAACAATCACATAATTAATTTATAGAACAATTATATTAAAATATATTATATATATAAACTAATTCGATTTGTTTCGGTCTGATCCTATTCAAAAATCACAGACATCGACACCGGACCAACATGGCCTTTCGGTCCCACAAATGATGGATCGAAACTGACCACAAGAATTTTCGGTTTGGTCTGGACCGAATCATTCAGTCTGGTTGATTTTTCCTGTCTAGACTGAACCATTGACCAAAACGTAATGGTATGACCGATATTTGACCTGATACGAAACACATACATTTCTTATACCAATCGCTATCCCAATAAAAGAAATAGCAGCTGTATAGGCCAATGCGGCACGGAATTTAAAACTCTAGCCAAAGTACCTACAATTCCCAAAACTATCTCAAATCTAGGAAAACTCGTTGTTTCCTATTGTATTTATGCTATATGCCGTCTCAAGGTAATTCAGAGCTAGCAACATGTAATCTGACAACTCAATATCATTTGACTAGGATCCTTCTGCATCACTTGTCCACAATAATTCAAATTATGCAAGCATCAAAGCATAAATTTGAGACTAAAAGATGAGAGAGAGATATGTAGGCTTCACTAAGAGAGAGAACGAGGGAACTACAGAACGTTTTTTCCATCTGAGACAAACTCACGACCTTCTTGTCAAGAAAATCGAGGTCTTTTTATCCTCATCTTCTTTTAATTTTTCCTCTTCCTCTGTATCTTTCTCTATTGTGCTATCTTCTATATTCTGTTGCCCTTTCATGTTTAGCTCATGTCATCAACCAATGTAAAGAATAATAACAACTTGGCAGGACCAAGCTTAAAGGTGGCATCGAGATTTTCGACAAATTGAGAACCGTGACGTGGTGCCCAAACTGGGTTTGCTAGGTCACGTGTGCTGTATAAAATTGTTAGACCGGATTACATTTAGATTTTCTTTTTGCTCATTCATCGAGCTATGTAATACGGATGATCTAACTTTTTAAGTTTATTAATATATTATGCTGGGAAATCTATTACTAGAATATCCAAAGTCTTTTAGTTTCCAAGTTACTCCTATTACCGTTACGTTTTAGTTATTGGTACCTATAGATGCTTGTTAAAATTTGCTTTTCTCCCCCTATGCATTAGACTATTGACTAATCAATCAATTCTTTTACGTACAGTCGGTTCATACAAATGGTGTAGAGTCGCTGAGGCCATGTCAAATAAAATAAAATAAAAAGAGAGAAGACAAAAGACCATGCCCGCGCCAAACTGAAATGAGAAAGAAAAAATCTAAACAAAAACACTGAAATAGAACTCGTGTTCATTTGGATCTTTGTCTTCCTGCTCGTCTAGGTTTTCAATTGCCAACTTGATTTGTATTTTCTGCTTTCATTTTTAAATATTCACTTGGTGGCTTAGCTAATTTTGGCAGAGCTTGAGAAGGAGCTCTTCTCGCAAATTGAATACTCTTTTCAGGAGTCAGTGACATGGACTTTCCTTCTTCATCAGCAGATAATATTCTAGGACATATGTCAATTGGAGGTTGTATTTGGTTACTTTTTTTGGGATCTGGCTTCCAATTGACTTGGAACCAAGTTTTTTGCAGTAGGTAGAGAAGGCACCAAGATGGAAATGAAGGAAAACCCAGAAAACCCACTACCAAAAATCAAACAAACATTGAAATGAAGGAAAAAAAAGTTAATAATCGAAACTTTATTTCTGGTAACTCAGAAATAAATCAGTGGGAAAAAAGAGACGTACTTTTTGAGCGTTGCTGTAAGCTTCAGCTCTGTACTGTTGTATTGCAAGGAACCTAAGAAGTAGAGATCTTTTTCTCAAAATTTTCCATGATCATCTTCAGAGAGGTAAGAACTCCATTGGTTCTATATTTTCTCTTTTCGTTTCATCTTCAAAGAGCTAAGAACTCAAGGGCAATGAAAGAGAGTGAGGGCAATGAAAGAGAGGGAAATGGAAGGAGGGATCACTAAACGGGATGTTTCTATTTTTTGCCATATTAGCCTGCATTTGCACCCCGCTTACACAATGTGACTATCTTTTAACTTTTTTCCTAATCAATTTTATTTAAAAAATCATATCATTTTTGCCCTTGTGGACATTAGAAATCCCTAGAAAAGATTCTCTTCCAACTAGATAAACGTGACTAGCACGTTACTCCACAGCTAGTATAGATATACATATACATATGTTGATAATAATCTGACGTGAAATTATCTCATTCAAGAGCTAAATGCAAGTCTTTCCAGTGGGGTTATGTCCCAGGCCGCCCAACGCTGACCAAAACTCGTCAATATAGAAGAATTCATCAACACATTAATACTTGTTTATATAGTTTGTCCAGTCATCAGGAAGATCAAATATTTCTTCAGGTCTTCAAGGAATGGTTGGATAAATGTCATAATTTTATAAATAACAGTAAAATAATTTGAGCAATAATATTTTAATGAGTTTTAGAAAAAAAAGATAAAAAGTTGAATTAGTAAAAATATTATAAAGTTAAAAATTTGTTTAAATATAATTTTTATTTTGAAGTTTATAAAAATTATATTAATTTTTGTACTTTGTTTTGAATTTTTTAAAAATTGTATAGACTTTTATATTTGAATAATAATTAGATAATGATTAGATAAAAAATTGAAAATTTTGAAAATAAAAAATGTTTTATATTTGAGTGATGATTGAGAATAAAATTATGAGAAGTTTTGAAAATTCTCATATTTGCAAAACATTCACTTTTTAACGAATAATTCAACTTTTTTAAATTTCAAAAATAAAAATAATATTATAATTTTATATTATAATAATATTTTAATTCAAATTATTTTTAATTCATCTCATTTTAACTTAAATATCTCATTATTTTTTTATAAATTATCTTATTTCAAATCGCTATCCAAACCAACCCTCGGTCCCATTATTTATTGTTAGAACACCCACCTAGGAGTGACAATAAGTTATATGATCCGTTAATCCAATACGAATACGAACACGACACAATAATAGCGGATTAGAATTTACTCTTAATGGGTTCAGGTCACAACAGGTTGACTTGTTAAGACACAATTGCTTAACAGGTTGATAACGGGTCAACCCGTTTTGACCAATTATATTGACCCGTTTTGACCCATTCTGGCACGTTAAGAAAGTTAAACTTACAATTATACCCTTCTACCCAAAAGTAAAATTGTTAGAATTTTAATTTCGATATTTTTATTGTTTATATTGTAATTTTGGATTTGTAGTTAGTTTTATAATTTTTATAAATATTATGATTTTGACATTTATAAAAAATTATGCTAAAATTAATCAGGTCAAATAGGTTAATTTTATGCTTATTCAACTCATTTACATAAACAGTTTGAAACGGATCGTATTGTATCGTGCTAACTTATTTAGTAACATTTACTAATGAGTTAAAATAGGTTGACACGACACGACATGTTATGTTAATTAATTGTGTTAAAATTTAAGATTTTGATATAATAAATTAATTAAAATTGATCTATATAATATAATATACATATTTTAATACGACATAAATACGATCGATTAACACGATTTGATATCTTACACCCACCCCGTCCCAATATTTATTGGTGTTCCTGGCCTTGGAAGTGCTAGTAATTCGTCTCCCTCTGCAGCGTACTAAAATACAGTCAGAAATAATGATGGATACTGGCCGAGCAATTACATAAATGCTTTTGGTTTTAGCGACTACTGTTCTGGGAGTTGGAAACTCAGAACACACTGCTGCAGGGAACATTAATATTAGGGGTGGCAATATGTCACACGACTCGTTAACCCAACACGAACACGACACGATAATAGCGGGTTAGGGTTTAGTCTTAATGGGTTCGGGTCAAAACGGGTTGACCCGTTAAGACACGATTGCTTAACGGGTTGATAACGGGTCAACCCGTTTTGACCCATTATAACCCGTTATGACACGTTAAGAAAGTTAAAGTTACAATTATACCCTTATACCTAAAAACAAAATTGTTAGAATTTCAATTTCGATATTTTTATTATTTGGATTGTAGTTTTGGACTTATAATTAGTTTTATAATTTTATAGATATTGTGATTTTAACATTTATATAAAATTATGCTAAATTTAATCAGGTTAAAAAGGTTAATTTCGGGCCTATTCAACCCATTTACATAAATAGTTTAAAATGAGTTGTATTGTGTCGTATTAACCTATTTCGTAATATTTTCTTAATTTTTTTGTTTACTTATAAAAAAAAAACATATTTCGTAATATTCATTAATGGGTCAAAACGGGTTGACACGACACGACACTGTTGAACCCAAGGTTTCAAGTTTCATGTGATTATAAATCTACATATGGATTTTGATGATAACAAATGAATTTAAAGAATAAAGGAGTTTCAAACTCAAGTTATCTACACAATGGAGTGAAGCACATCAAAGAACCAAGCATGAGCAAGAAGGAAACAATTTCACATTAAAATCATAGAGTAATGTCGTAAATCTCTTAAAATTCGAAATTAGGATTAAGGCTCAAAAATTAATATTTTATCATAAAATATTAAAATACATTTTCCACATGTGCATGAATATTTTGAAAATTAAATTTGAAAATTTTGAAAGATAATTGATTGTCATCTTTTACATATGCATGTCATGATTAAAGGTTTGAACTTTGAAAATATTAAAGATGATTGATTGTCATCTTTCACGTGTGCATGTTTTATTTGAATATTTTCAAAAGTGATTGATGCTTTTCTTGACTTAGGCAAAAGGAAGATGTATTTGTTTGAAAAATTTGAAAAGTAAAGTGTGCTCCTTTTGTCATATGCAAAAAGTAAAATATTAGGTTTGAATTTTTTGAAAAGTAAAGTGTGCTCCTTTTGTCATATGCAAAAAGTAAAAGATTAGGTTTGAATTTTTTGAAAAGTAAAATGTGCTCCTTTTGTCATATGCAAAAAGTAAAAAGATTAGGTTTAAAATTTTTGAAAAGTGAATGATGATGTCTTTGACATGTGAATCTTTTTAAATTCGAATATGAAGTCTCATATGCCTATAAATAGATCATTTGAGAGCTTCACATTCACAACACCAAGAGCATATAACATTCATTCGAAGCTTTCATTCTCTCTTCTCTAAGCATTGAGCCTTAACTCTTATTCATTTTGAGAGATATAGTTTGTGCTGTATTGTTCTTATTTCACTCATTAATGAGTGTTTTCTGATATTTTACCTACTATCAATTCTTGTATCAGTAAAAAGGTGTGTACAACCCTTGTGCGTGTAGAAAGTGTTCTACATAGGGAATAGTTGAATCACCACGTGTAAGGTGATTACAAGTGTAGAAGGTGTTCTACACGGATCCTTTGTAACGGTGTTGTTCAAAGGTGTAATAGGTTTCTATCTCCATCTGAAGGAGGTTGAATAATGAATTCGGGGATTCTCAAGGGGTAGCTTGAGGCGAGGACATAGGCAGTGGGGCCGAACCTCGTTAACATACTGAGTTTGCTTCTCTCTTACCCTTACTCTTTATATTTATTGTTGTTTCATATTTGGTTTATATTTTATATTGTATATTTGATTTATAATTGTTATTTTTTTAAATACAACTCAATTCACCCCCCTCTTATGTTAGTCATCTGGGCAACAATTGGTATTAGAGTTAGAGCTCTGTTATAAGATTAACTATCTTTTGAGTTAAGATCTTATGACTAACATTGTAGGTTCATTTGGTAAAGGTCAATCTAGCAGTCGGCCTCCACTCTTTTGTGGAGACAATTACTCATTCTGAAAAGTTAGAATCAGAATATTTCTTCAGGCTCAAGGTTGAGAAATCTGGAAATGCATTGTAAATGGACCTTATATTCCAACAAAAGTGGTTGATGGAGTAAAGGTCAAAAAGGAAGAAGATGAGTTTGATCGTGAAGACGATAGACTTTATACTTTGAATTTAACTACTATGAATTTATTATATAATGCTCTCAATGGTAATGAGTTTAATAGAGTAATGACTTGCGCTACGGCAAAGGAAATTTGGGATAACTTGGAAGTTACTTATGAAATAACTTCTCAAGTCAAGGAATCAAAAATTTATATTCTTACTCATGAATATGAAATGTTTAAGATGAATGATGATGAATCTATTTCTAGTATGCATACTCGTTTTACTAACATCATAAACAGCTTGATAGCTCTTGAAGTTAGAAAACGAGTATGCATACTAGAAATAGATTCTTGAAGATAGTAAGAAAAATTCTCAACTCTCTACCAAAACGTTGGGAATCAAAAGTGATAGCGATTCTTGAAGCTAGAGACCTCAAGAAGCTCGAAGTGAATGAACTCATCGGGTCACTTATCACCCATGAGTACATATTGAAAAGAGGAGAAGAAGAAGGAAAGCCAAAGAAGAGCTTGGCACTTAAAGTTGTTCCTCATGAAAGTGAAAGTGATGAAGATGAGGAAAATGACGACAAAGATGAAGAAGTTGAGATGATAAGAAGAAGAATTCAGAAGTTCTTAAAGAAAAATAAAACTCCTTCGAAGAAATCATTCAAAAAGTTTTCCAAGAAAGATTCAGGTAAAAATGACATTTTAATTTGTTATAAATGCAATAAGCCTGGTCATATCAAGCCAGATTGTCCTCTGCTAAAGAAAGATCGAAACAAAGGCAAGAAAGCAATGAAAGTTACATGGCATGATGATTCAAGTAGCTCAGATAGTGAAGCAAGCAATGAAGAATCAGCAAATCTCTGTCTTATGGCTAAAGATGACATTGAGGTAACAAATTTTGATAATATTGAAAATCCTTCATATGAAGAATTGCAAAATATTTATGAGAAATTTGAAAAATTGGGTATCAAGTATACTTCTTTGAAAAAGAAAAATTCTTCTTTAACAAATGAAATTGATGTTTTAAGAAAAGAAAGTATTATTTTGAAAGATGAAAATCTTGAGTTAAAGAAAAAGAAAACTGATTTAGAAAATATTGTTGAAAACTTTACGAATGGAAAAAGAAATTTTGAAAAACTTCTTGGTAGTCAAAAATGTGTTTTTGACAAAGCAGGCTTGAGATATATGCCAAAACAAAAGTTCAAACCTTATAAAAACTTCTTTGATAATCCTTCTACATCAAAATCCAATATTCAAAATTCTTTTCATAATAATTTTGTCAAAAAAGGATATTATTATAACCATTCAAGTTCTTCATATATGCCACATGCTATTTGCAATTTTTGTAATAGAAATGGTCATAATTATCATGCTTGTCCTATTAGAAGAAAGCATAAAATGACTATTAGGGCCATATGGGTACCTAAAATTCTTGTTTCTTCTAATACTAATAAATAAAGGACCCAAAGAACTTGGGTATCAAGAAAAATCATTTTAATTGTTNATGGTAATGAGTTTAATAGAGTAATGACTTGCGCTACGGCAAAGGAAATTTGGGATAACTTGGAAGTTACTTATGAAGGAACTTCTCAAGTCAAGGAATCAAAAATTTATATTCTTACTCATGAATATGAAATGTTTAAGATGAATGATGATGAATCTATTTCTAGTATGCACACTCGTTTTACTAACATCATAAACAGCTTGACAGCTCTTGGCAAAGTTTATTCCAAAGTGGAGATAGTAAGAAAAATTCTCAACTCTCTACCAAAACGTTGGGAATCAAAAGTGACAGCGATTCTTGAAGCTAGAGACCTCAAGAAGCTCGAAGTGAATGAACTCATCGGGTCACTTATCACCCATGAGTACACATTGAAAAGAGGAGAAGAAGAAGGAAAGCCAAAGAAGAGCTTGGCACTTAAAGTTGTTCCTCATGAAAGTGAAAGTGATGAAGATGAGGAAAATGACGACAAAGATGAAGAAGTTGAGATGATAACAAGAAGAATTCAGAAGTTCTTAAAGAAAAATAAAACTCCTCCGAAGAAATCATTCAAAAAGTTTTCCAAGAAAGATTCAGGTAAAAATGACATTTTAATTTGTTATAAATGCAATAAGCCTGGTCATATCAAGCCAGATTGTCCTCTGCTAAAGAAAGATCGAAACAAAGGCAAGAAAGCAATGAAAGTTACATGGGATGATGATTCAAGTAGCTCAGATAGTGAAGCAAGCAATGAAGAATCAGCAAATCTCTGTCTTATGGCTAAAGATGACATTGAGGTAACAAATTTTGATAATATTGAAAATCCTTCATATGAAGAATTGCAAAATATTTAATGAGAATTTGAAAAATTGGGTATCAAGTATACTTCTTTGAAAAAGAAAAATTCTTCTTTAACAAATGAAATTGATATTTTAAGAAAAGAAAGTATTGTTTTGAAAGATGAAAATCTTGAGTTAAAGAAAAGAAAACTGATTTAGAAAATATTGTTGAAAACTTTACGAATGGAAAAAGAAATTTTGAAAAACTTCTTGGTAGTCAAAAATGTGTTTTTGACAAAGCAGGCTTGAGGATATATGCCAAAACAAAAATACAAACCTTATAAAAACTTCTTTGATAATCCTTCTACATCAAAATCCAATATTCAAAATTCTTTTCATAATAATTTTGTCAAAAAAGGATACTATTATAATCATTCAAGTTCTTCATATATGCCACATGCTATTTGCAATTTTTGTAATAGAAATGGTCATAATTATCATGCTTGTCCTATTAGAAGAAAGCATACAATGACTATTAGGGCCATATGAGTACCTAAAATTCTTGTTTCTTCTAATACTAATAAATAAAGGACCCAAAGAACTTGGGTATCAAGAAAAATCATTTTAATTGTTTTTATAGGTATGCATGAAGTCCTCCACAAGTAAAAATAAAATAAGTTTTTATAAATAAGAAAGATGAGTCCGGAGTCATAACTAGAAATAAGGCTTGACTTGTAGCCTAAGGTTTCAATCAAGAAGAAGAAATTGATTATGATGAGACATATGCACCAGTCGCAAGATTAGAAGCTATTCGAATGCTACTTGCATATGGTTGTTATAAAAATTTCAAACTTTTTCAAATAAATGTTAAAAATGCTTTCTTAAACGGTTTTATAAATGAAGAGGTATATGTTGAGCAACCTCCAGGTTTTGAAAATCATATTTCTCCAAATCATGTTTTCAAACTTACAAAAGCACTATATGGACTCAAACAAGCTCCTAGAGTTTGGTATGAGAGATTCAGTGGTTTTTTGATTGAAAAAGGTTTTTCAAGAAGAAAAATTGATCTTTTCATTAAATACGAAAATGATAATATTCTTTTAATTCAGATTTATGTTGATGATATAATATTCGGTACTACTAATAAAAATATGTGCCAAGTTTTTGCTAAGACTATGCAGGAAGAATTTGAAATTAGTATGATGGAAGAGCTTACATTCTTTCTCGGATTGCAAATTAAGCAAGCAAAAAGTTGGACATTCATATATATTAAGGAATTGCTGAAAAAGTTTGGGATGGAAGGTGCTAAGGAAACTGGAACACCAATAAACACATTCACTAAACTTGATAAAGATGAATCCAGTAAGCCAGTTGACTCGAAGGTATATCGAGGTATGATTGGTAGCTTATTATATTTGACAGCCAGTTGACCTGATATTATGTTTAGTGTGTGCTTATGTGCACGCTTTCAATCATCTCCAAAAGAATCTCATTTAACTGCAGTTAAGCGCATTCTTAGATATCTTGGTGGTACAATTAACCTAGGGTTATGGTACTCTAAACACACATCTTTCGATCTAATCAGCTACACAGATGCAGATTATGCTGGTTATAAAATAGATCGAAAAAGTACTAGTGGAGCATGCCATTTCTTAGGTCATGCACTAATTTCCTGGTTTAGTAAAAAATAAAAATAAAATTCTGTTGCACTATCTACTGCTGAGGCAGAATATGTTGCTACGGGCAGTTGTTGTGCTCAAGTTTTTTTACATGAAGCAACAACTTGAAGATTTTAAACTCATGTATAATCACATTCCAATCAAATGTGACAATACAAGTGCTATAAATCTTTCAAAGAACCTAATACAACATTCTAGAACTAAACATATTGAAATAGATATCATTTTCTTCGAGATCATGTGCAGAAAGGCAATATAGTACTAGAGTTCACAAACACACACGATCAGTTAGCAGATATATTTACAAAACCTTTAACAGAAGATAGATTATGTATGATTAGAAGAGAAATAGGTATGATGCATATTATGAATATCTCTTAAAAGATAGATCAGAGTTCATAAAAATAGAGAGATATTTTTTTAAATACTTTTACATAAACTTGAGGTTCTTAGCCTCATGTTTGAGACGCTCATTCTCTTCATACAATATCATGTCATCCCTATCCATGGGAACTGGCAAACGGAATGAAGAATCCAATAGAGATTTCAACTTTTTATTCTTCTGCCGAAGGATTCCTTCCCTTGTGTGAGACTCTTGAACAATTCGTTGAAATACAACAATTTTTTCCTTAAGCTTTTCAACCTCATGGTTTTTGGCTTGAATCCGCTAAAAAAAAGCAACAATAGAGGATGAGTAGGGAGTCCCGAGACTCACCAAGTCGTAGATAGCATTGGAGTCTGACTTATTAGCCAAACTATTATTTTCTTGCTGCAACATGGCACCAATGGCAGCCGCAGAAAGGACAGGAGGTTGAGATGTAGAATACCTCATGGATGGATCTAGAGGAATGTTAGAAGAATGAGCCATTGAGAAAGGTATTGCAAACTTAAAGCGAGAATGTAGAAGAAATGTAGATGAACTATAGAGATGAGAATAAGATTTGATGCAAATCGGATGAACTTTAAGACTGATTTTATAGAGATAGCATAAAGAACAAGACAAACTATTGTCTCTTCAAATCTTATTTAGTCAAAAGAAATACAAGATATGCTGGACACACATTGTCAAAAGTTTTCTTACTAAGCCAGCGAGATTAACAGTAGATTGTCCCTATTTTTCTAGTAAACGATGAACCTCTGCTGTTATCTGCCGATGTTGACCTTGTATCTGAACCCTTTCTCGTTCCAGCTCCTCTATTCGTGGTTGCAGATCATGAGCATACCAATCTGAAATTTTTTCAACTCTTGGTTTTCTTGCTTTAGCCTTTTATTCTTTCTATCCTTATTAGTAAGTTTCTATCGTAACTCAGATATTTGCATGTTAAGATGATCAATCTCACTCACCTCGCCATTAACCTCCGAGACATGATCGTAACAGATGAGCATATTGACTACTGAACATTCTTGATTCTGCAATAATCTCAGAATCAGTCCTACTAGAAAAACGATTCTTTGCTCCTATCATGGTATTGACAGCCTCAGGAGAGAAGATTGATGGTTGATGCGTCAAGGGTTCATGATTCAAATCTGGAACATTAGCGGAAGAGAATTGTTCGGTCATTCTATCGTTATGGAAAAACATAACTTAGGTCAAGGAGCAATGTGATTGTTTTTGGTATCCGATGGGTAAAAATGATTTTTTTTTATAGAAACTCAGAGCTTTCAATCCCGTTTGTCAACAACATCAGGCGATTGTTTAAATCTTCAGCCGCACTAAATTCATAGAGTTAGGCATCAAGCCTTTGCAGCACTTGTCGGGTCACGGACGACTCAAATTTTTTTTCAAATATCTACAGTGTCTACTAATACACCGTTTTCTTCAGACTATTTATTTGCTGTGGATCCTTTTTAATGATGCCAAAAGGGGGAGAAGTTTTAGACTAGAATATTAACATTGTTTAAATTGCTAAACTTGTTATATATGCTTGGAATTATATTTATACTTTTGCTTGAAAAACTAATGCATATTCTCAGGGGGAGCTTAAATATTAATACATGTTTCAAGTTCTATCAAGTATTTGTCATCATCAAAAAGGGGGAGATTGTTGAACCCAAGGTTTCAAGTTTCATGTGATTATAAATCTACACATGGATTTTGATGATAACAAATGAATTTAAAAAATAAAGGAGTTTCAAGGTCAAGTTATCTACACAATGGAGTGAAGCACATCAAAGAACCAAGCATGAGCAAGAAGGAAACAAGTTCACATTAAAATCATAGAGTAATGTTGTAAATCTCTTAAAATTTGAAATTAAGATTAAGGATCAAAAATTAATATTTTATCATAAAGGATTAAAATACATTTTCCACATGTGCATGAATATTTTGAAAATTAAATTTGAAAATTTTGAAAGATAATTAATTGTCATCTTTTATATGTGTATGCAATGATTAAATGTTTGAACTTTGAAAATATTAAAGATGATTGATTGTCATCTTTCACATGTGCATGTTTTATTTGAATATTTTCAAAAGTGATTGATGTTTTTCTTGACTTAGGTAAAAGGAAGATGTCTTTGTTTGAAAAATTTGAAAAGTAAAGTGTGCTCCTTTTGTCATATGCAAAAAGTAAAATATTAGGTTTGAATTTTTTGAAAAGTAAAGTGTGTTCCTTTTGTCATATGCAAAAAGTAAAAGATTAGGTTTGAATTTTTTGAAAAGTAAAGTGTGCTCATTTTGTCATATGCAAAAAGTAAAAAGATTAGGTTTGAATTTTTGAAAAGTGAATGATGATGTCTTTGACATGTGAATCTTTTTAAATTTGAATATGAAGTCTCATATGCCTATAAATAGATCATTTGAGAGCTTCACATTCACAACACCAAGAGCATACAACATTCATTCAAAGCTTTCATTCTCTCTTCTCTAAGCATTGAGCCTTAACTCTTATTCATTTTGAGAGATATAGTTTGTGCTGTATTGTTCTTATTTCACTCATTGAGGAGTGTTTTCTGATATTCTACCCATTATCAATTCTTGTATCAGTAAAAGGGTGTGTACAACCCTTGTGCGTGTAGAAAGTGTTCTACACAGGGAATAGTTGAATCACCACGTGTAAGGTGATTACAAGTGTAGAGGGTGTTCTACACGGATCCTTTGTAACGGTGTTGTTCAAAAGTATAATAGGTTTCTATCTCCACCTGAAGGAGGTTGAAAAGTGAATTCGGGGATCCTCAAGGGGTAGCTTGAGGCGAGGACGTAGGCAGTGGGGCCGAACCTCGTTAACATACTGAGTTTACTTCTCTCTTACCCTTACTCTTTATATTTATTGTTGTTTCATATTTTGTTTATATTTTATATTGTATATTTGATTTATAATTGCTATTTTTTTAAATACAACTCAATTCACCCCCCCTCTTGTGTTAGTCATCTGGGTAACAGACCCGTTATGTTAATGGGTCGTGTTAGGGTTTGATATTTTGACACGATAAGCTTAATGGGTCGGGTTAGGGTTGACCTATTTGACCCGTTAACACGATTTGACACAATACGAATATGACCCGTTAACACGATTTGACACCCCTAATTAATATTAGTCACGGTGGAAGAAAACTCACCGAAATTTCAGGTATTTAAGTTAGGTCTTATCGGATTATCTATATCTAAAAATAACTGTATTTTTTAATTATGGAATACAAAATTAACTTACAATAATTATTATCAAATTTTATAGTTTTTATATACAGTATTTATAAAGAAAATATTAAATTTGATCTGAAATGTACATAGACCAAATTATTATTTTATTATTTATATGTAACTTTGTCTCTCTCCTCTTTCAATGCAACTGTCACCCTTTATTTATTTATTATATAATAATGAGTAATTAATAATTAAATGTGAGGATTTGATATAAATAGTTATAGTTAAATTTATCTTATATTATATTATTATTATATAATAAAAAAATAGACATTCTAATGTAGAGTCTTATATAAATAGAATAGTCAAAATCTAAATTGATCTTACATTCATAAAAAATATTCTTTACATATTCATAATTCATTAACAATACTCTAAGTTATACATATATTAATAGGATAAAGCTTGTGCGCCTGGACGTACCGTTCAAGAGTACTGTTAGGTAAAAAAATTTATAAAATAGAAAGAAAAAATTTTATAAAATTAAAAAATTTATTTAAATATATCTTTTTGTATTATTTTTTTATTTAAAATTTAAAAAATTGTATTTTATTTATTTATTTAGAAGTTTGAGAAAATTGATTAGTTTTTATTTTTGAATAATGATTAAGTAATAATTAAATAAAAAATAAAAAATTATTTTTTATTTTACCAATATTTAAGAATAAAATTATAAAAAAAAGAAATTTATATCTAATCGTAATATCACGTCCCTTGGACCATGCGGTACTGCATCCGTAAAGTGCGTAGGTCAGACGGTGAACAATCGAAGCCAATTATCCGACCCTTAAGACACGGTATCACGTCCCAATGTTCTAATAAAATCGGCAACGTACAACTCTTTTTCTTGTGTTATCTACTAATTAAATATGTTTTGTCTTTGTTGTCTTGTGTTATCTACTAATTAAATATGTTTCATATAATTTTGCCAGTCACGCATGCATCATCAGAGGTCCAGGGGCGGAACCAGGAAGACATGTTTGGGACAGGCAAAATTATATGAAAAATAAAACAAGGGGGCAAAAATTAAATTTTTATTTCTAATTTTATTTTATAAAAATAATTTAAAAAAAAATAATTTTCCACTTTTTGAAAATTTAGGACCCATGGGGCACCGATGATCTGCAGAGTGCCGTAGGTCAGACGGTAAAAAGTCCAAGCCTTAAGAACCATCCAGCCCTTAATACACGATGGGATCGAAGTGACATCACATAGACAATAAACTATTGGAACTTTCTTGCTGGACTCGTTTTGTTTTTGTTTTTAATGTTCAATCATCGGCGCAATGGAAGACCGGAGATAAATATCCAACGTACATAATAAATAATCCACGATCGAATGGTCGGGAGAGATTCTTCAATCCTCTTCCTTGTGCAACTTTATTTCAACCATTTTGCTCATTCTGACATGAAATAGTCTCAGTCAACAACTAAAATATTGCAAGTCTTTACTCTTTCCTCCCAAATAACACGTTAACATATTTGGACTTGGTCGAAGTCATCGTGATCAATGTCGAAGTTTTTCTTCTAAGTTGGTGAGAGGCTGAAAAAGAGAGAGAATTAATTGAAAGGACTTGAAGGTCCCATTATTTATTGCTGGAACACCCAAGTCTTTGGAGTGCTACTCATCCCCTACTTCTTCGTCCGCAGGTTACTAGAATTATATTTACTGAGAAAGAGATCATGGCTGATATTGGTGCAGCTACAGAAATGCTTTTGGTTTTGAAAGCGTGCCTCTTTTTTGTTGTAGCGACTGCTGTTCTTGGCAACTCAGAACACGCTGTTGCAGGGAACGTTAATAGTCTTCATGGTGGAAGAAAGCTTGGTGAAATTTCAGCAGGTATTTGAGTACATATATTGATCTTGAAATTTTTGTTAATCATAAATTATTTCTATTCATTGATGATGAGAAAATGCATTGTTCCCTACCTACCTAGCGTATTTATGCCTTTTATTTAAAAAGAAATGAAATTAAAATAAGGAAATTATTAGATGACCCTCATGAGATTTATACACATTTCTATTTTAATAATTTGTTTTATTTTTTGATCTTTTACTTTGAAACCTGATATATCTTTAAATGATTTTATATACAAATTGACGTGAAGGATGCATATATAGCTAAGATCGACATTAAAATTTAGCCACTTTAATCTGGCTGAATTTGTGGAGATCGTATATATAACAATTCCTTTTGTATAAGGATTTTTTTTATACTCAAGTATTTTCAAATATTTTTAAATATTTTATTTTCCAAACATCACTCAAACGTAAAATATTTTCAATTTTAAATATTCAGTTTTTTCATCTAATCATTATATATAAATCTTTCAAACTCTCTAACAAAACACAAAAAATAATAACTTTTTCAAATTTTAAAATAAAATAATATTAAAAAATTATATTAAAACAAATTTTAATTTTATAATATTTTTATTCAATTTTTTCTTACATATTTTTCAAAATCTAATAAAACATCTTTAGCTTAAATGATTTTACTGCTATTTACATATATTTTGAAATATTCTTGACATCAAAACCACCCTAATTCTCTCCTTCTTTGCCAAGGTTTCATCAGCATTGATTGTGGAAGCAGTGAAGATTACATTGACCAAAGGGGTATTCCTTACGTGACGGACAAAGGATTTATAGATACCGGAGTAGTTGAGACTACATCCCCTGAGTTATCTGCACGATACGTACAGACGTTGAAGAACTTGAGAAGTTTTCCTGATGGAAAAAGGAATTGTTACAGCCTGAGACCGGATCAAGGCAAAAACAATAAGTTCCTGATCAGAGCTACATTCCTGTATGCAAATTACGATGGCAATAACAAAGCCCCAGAATTCGACCTATATCTTGGGGTCAATAAATGGATAACAGTGAATAAGCTGGATACGAGGGATGGACAAAACTTTGAGATTTTTCACCTACTCTCAACGGATTACATCGATGTGTGCCTTGTCAACACTGACCAAGGTGTGCCCTTCATTTCAGTATTGGAACTACGACCTTTGGACAATTCCATATATCGGATCACTGCGAGCGGGGCACTTCATATGCGTGACAGAAGGCACGTTGGTAGCACTGGACCGTACATCAGGTGAATCAGTACCCTCGTGAGCTAGAAAATAAACATATATAGAGTGATGCTGAATATAATATTATAGATTGGCAAGACTTGCATAATGTTTTAAAAAACATAATTAGATTTTAGGTATATGTCTCCTATTTTTACAAAGAGACGGCATAGAATTTATCCATTCTATAATTTTATAAATAATTTTTCATACTTTATTTATATACAATATAGTTTTGAAAGCATATATGTTTAAATTAAGTCATATTGTCAATTATCTTATTATATTATTGTTAAATAAAAATTAATACCATAAAGCCAATAAGTCAAATTACCATTATATAACGAATGCTCTTCAACAAATAGTCAATTAACTAATGCCCTTCACTTGTACTGTTACGTGGTATTATATATTATATGATATGATATTTGGTTCATGAGTTTGCCTCCTTAGATAAGATATTTTATTTTATTTTTTATTTTTTAATAATTAAGAAATTGACTATTAGTCAAGTGTTTGTATTTTTTTATTTTTAAATTTATTTTTAAAGATGTTTAAAAAATATTAAAAAAAAAAGAAAAAAGAAAAAGACAGTGCAATTACACTAATGATAAGTTTGCGGGGGACAAACTCATAGAACAGAATAGTGGCACCCAATATATATATATATATATATATCAATAAGTCAAATATTACAAATTTTATTTAAAAATATATACTATATAATATTGAAGATGGAAAAATCTTTTTACAAGCACAATAGTATACTAATATGTGCACCTATCAATTGTGATTGGTCAAAAAGTTGATTTGATTGAAAACAGTGTTAATTTAAATTTTAAATGTGAAGGAATCAGTATTGGTACGCAGATTAGTATACGACTTTGCTTGTATGTAGCAAAACTCATTGAAGATAGACTATATATGCTCCCATGAAGCTACCTACCTGATCATTAATTAATATCCCATTATAAATATTAATTTAAGTTTATCAAATAAAAAATTAATATATCTATGTAGTTTTCAAATTTTATTTAAAAGTAAATTGTTAAATGAAAATATTGCCTTTAATTAAGTAACTAATTTCCGTACATAAATTATGATTGGTCTTCACGTACGTTCGTTCATGAATTCATACAGTAGTAGTTGTTCAAGTATCATTTTGTTCTGACAGTGTAAAAAAATTTGTTCGAATTAGTTATCCAAACGATGTATATGATCGCTACTGGTATGCTGATGATCAACGAGATAATTGGATCCCAGTTTCCTCCAACTCCACCATATACACCCACAGCACTGATAATGCTTATGAATTACCAGCTAAAGTGTTACAGACGGCTTCCAAAACACGGAACGCGAGCATTCCATTGCAAGTTTCCTGGACCGCGCTAGATCCACTTTCTAAATATTATGTTTACCTTCACTTTGCTGAGATAGAGAAACTTGAACCTGGCCAGCAGAGGGAATTGACAATTCACTTGAACGGTGAGCTCATTCTCGCAGAATCTGTTAAACTTGATTATCTAAATCCAGTCACAATAGCCGAAGATTATCCGTCAATTAGCGGTACTGGCGAGAAACTTTACTTCTCAATAAAAGCGGCTCAAGGAACTACGATTCCTCCAATCCTCAACGCCTATGAGATTTATCTATTAGTAGAGCTACCAAATAAACCAACTGCCCCAGAAGATGGTATGCTTTCTTTCTTCACTTTTTTATTTTCCTTGTCTGGATTAGATATGTGAGGGAGTTGATCACATGGGCCTGAGAGTTGGTTCTAGAAGTACACGAAATGCACCCCCACTGCATCCAATTGGTGTCCCTTCATGATGGGTGCGGTGCAACTCTTCCAAAATCACGGCCTTTAATAATTAGTGGTTGCAACTCAAATAGTGCATCCCTTTACCGTGAACTGATATTCCTTCCATGGCCATGGGAGAATTACAGCACACTATTATGCTTTTTTGGTACTTCCTTATGGTATTTTTTTTCTTTTTCGTCTCAAGTTCTCCTTCCGCTATCTTTCAATCATTTTCTATTAATTCTTGTTTTTTCATTAAAAACTGAAGTTACTGCTATGCTGGAGATCAAGGCCCAGTACAGCGTGACTAGAAACTGGCAAGGCGATCCATGTGTCCCAAGTAATTACTCATGGGAAGGTTTAAACTGCAATAATGACAATCCTCCAAGGATCATCTCATTGTGAGTGCACTTCCGAAACATTAGACTTCTGTGGATGCATGCTGTGAAACTTTCATTTTGACCGAAACTTCAAACAGATAGTGACTCCCTGCTTATTGCATGAGAGTATTTTTTTTCTGGATTGCAATTTATCTTTAATCATTGGCAATAACTTTTCCTTGTTTCATAATTACAAATAGGAACTTGAGCTCAAGCAAATTGACCGGGGAAATTGCAACTTCATTCTCTAAGCTCGAACTAATCCAGTCCTTGTGAGTCTTAATTCGAAATGCGGTAGATATTTAATTAGCTTTCAGTTTCTCAAGTACACCAGTCACCAGTGCTTGCCAGACACCAGCAGGTTGAGCAACACAGTCTGCCAGCTTGAGATTGCCAATTGGCAGACGGATCCCTGATTGCTGTAGATATTAATAATTGAAGAGTGTATTTTCTAAGATTTGATACCAGGAACTTTTACTTGGAAGGATCTATATTTATATGCAAGTCATTTAATATTTGATTGTCAAGGACAGAAAACAATTGTTTAGCTTAACTCACTAATATTCTAATCCAAGATTTTTTTTTTTTTTCAGGGATTTATCATTTAATGACTTAACTGGGCCACTGCCAGAAGTTTTGGAACAACTACCTAATTTGAAGACCCTGTAAGTTGTGGAGCTCTGATCTGGGTGTTTTAAACATGACCTTCTGGGAAGAAAATTGAAATGATACCTAGAACTATCTTTACAGGGATTTAAGAGGAAACAAGCTCACAGGTTCAGTTCCTCAGGCTCTCCTGGAACAGTTTAGGAATGGAAAATTGGACCTGAGGTTAGTCTATCTTCCTACCTCTCTCTCTCTCAATAATGTTAATTTCGTTTTGTTCTTTTTTTTTTTTGTACATAATAAATGCTAGAAAAAGTCTATGTTCATTTCTTCACTGTAAGGAAAAATTACATTTCGAACTGTAATTTTTTTTTGCATGACGGACTGCACCATCTAATATATAATAACTAACTGACCCTGTCATCTTACCTTGATGCACTTCATACAAGGGTTGATGCACATTCGGATCTTTGTCTGTACACTCCATGTAAGGGAAAGAAGAAAAAGGAGTTTGTCATTCCAGTTCTTGCATCGTCTATAACAGCAGTCTTGATCCTTCTCTTCATCACTAGTGCTCTTGCTATATATAGAAGGAAAAGAGGATCAGGTAGTTCGTTCTATATTTTCATCTTCTGTAGTTGTTAGCACACTTTATATAGGCGAGCTTGCTTACAAAGATATAGCACTCAATGGAAAATAAAAATAAAAATAAAACGATTATGGAAGGAACCTGCAAGTGATCGATTAATGAATTACATTAGTGGAACACCTAGTGTTTTGATTCAATTCTCACACCCTTGTGTTTACGGCTAGTTTTGAGAGGTCAGCAAAATGTATCCTTCGTTAGATTGGCTTCCTGATGCCCTTTATTGCTTAATCGTTGAGACAATATTAAAAATTAGGAGTTTCATCCCCCCATAGTTGAGAATCTCAATACTGTACAACCATGGTATCTCAATCCCCTGCTATTTTGTAAAATCTAGTGGCCCCAAACTCTTCAATAAGTAGGACACCACTTCGTACCTTCTTGAGGCTGACTTTGAAAGGGAGATAACGCATCCTAACATAGACAAGCATGAAATCCCAGACTTCTTCTAGCATTACTCACTGTCAAACTATAATGTAGAAATCTAAGCTCGGTACGTACGGCTATAACATCACTGATTATGGGATTTAGTTGTACAAGCCTGAGGGAATCTGCAGTCCCCTTTAGGATAAGGGGACTCTGGATTTTTAATTATAGTAACAAGCATGAGAGATTTAAAGCATACACTAAGCACATTACAATGCAAGCCGCGAACATATTTTTAGCAGACGTGAATGTTTCAATTTTGATAATCTTTCTTGTTGTAGACATGGTTACCAAATCCAGCATCAAATCAAAGAATCGACAGTATAGCTACTCTGAGGTTGTTAAGATAACTAATAACTTCAGAACCATCATCGGCAAAGGAGGATTTGGAAACGTGTACCTCGGCAAATTGAAAGATGGAATTCAAGTTGCTGTTAAGCTTCTCTCTCCTTCATCAAACCAAGGGTACAAGGAATTTAGAGCGGAGGTTAGATAGAATAGAAGACAGTTTGCAATTACTTGAAAGTTTCAAAGACTACAATTTCACTCACCTAAACAATGGAACTCCATTTTGAAACGCAGGCACAACTCTTAATGGTACTTCATCATGGAAACTTGGTTACTCTTGTTGGATATTGTGATGATGGCAAAAAAAAGGCGCTCATATATGAGTACATGGCTAATGGGAATCTGCAGTAGCATTTATCAGGTATTTGCAATCTCGTTTTCAAAGGCTCCTCTTATCCTATAAGTTGCTAACTATATGTTACCTTTGTCAATTAAAAGTACATCATAGGATGGCTTCTAGTTAGAGCAAGCTACCTGACAAAGTGCAGATCATCCCGACTACTTGTCAAGTCATTTCCTATAGGCAGTCCCACAAGTTTATACAATGAGGATAATGAATCTGCATGTTTTATAGAAATCCGACAGAGATTATTATTTTCTTGCTTGATTGTAAAAACCTGGGCTAATTTTTTATGACAACCAAACTGAATGAGACAAAATTGGAATGTTTTTGCTGCAGTGACAAACCCAAATGTCTTAACATGGAATGAGCGACTCTGTATTGCAGTGGACGCAGCACACGGTTTGAAAACAAATTAACCACATAATTATTCATCTTCAGCATCTCCGGATTTCTTTTTTCATTTTCTTGAATAAGTCAACATTGTTTACTGGTGGATTTACAGGGTTGGAGTATCTACATAATGGTTGCAAGCCACCTATCATCCACCGAGATTTAAAACCGTCCAACATCCTACTAAACGAATACATGAAAGCTAAGATTGCTGATTTTGGGCTTTCTAGAGCCTTTGCCACCGAAAGTGATTCCCATGTGTCGACTTGCCCAGCTGGCACTTTGGGATACTTCGATACGGAGTAAGTGTTTAGGCCTGCTGACTTTTGCATAACTCTTTTTTTAGTTATACTCCAATCAATTATCATGTCTAAGGTTCTAGTGAAATTTGTAACACACTAAACTTTTTGTCCTAAATTTTCTACTACCTAAGTATGTTTTTCGTTTGAGGATCACCACATGGAATTTTATGGCCTGCTCTTAAATCTTAATTCAACGAGCCAATTGTGTAAATTGGGCATGCTGCCTCGCTTTATTCACCAGTGTGAGGTTTATAATTGCTGTTCAAATGACCCTCATGTGTGCTCTACTTGCAGATTTGCAGTATCTGGGAACTTCAACATGAAAAGTGACGTCTATAGCTTTGGGATTATTTTGTTTGAGCTTCTAACTAGTCGCCCTGCAATAATAAGAGGACCTATGCGAAACAATCACATACTTGACTGGGTTTATCCTTTGATTGAAAGGGCAGATATCCAAAATATTGTTGATCCAAGACTAGAAGGAGAATTCAACACCACTTCTGCCTGGAAGGTTGTGGAAATAGCTATGTCGTGCACAGTACCGGTTGCAATCCAAAGACCAGACATGAGTCAAGTATTGGCAGAACTAAAGGAATGTTTGGCTCTGGTAATGACTCGTGGGAGAAGTCAATCGATGGCAATTGAGTGCAGAACTTCAAGCATGCCACATAACACGTTCCATGTGGAGCTAGAATCAGAAATTGCTCCCGTCCCTAGATAGTTACCGAACAAACTATGCCCAAAAGTTCCTTGTATGCAATATGACAAGTTTGTTGAAGAACTTATTATATTCTTGTTTCATGTGGCTATCTTTTCTTCAATCAAGTATGAGAGCAAATACTATTATGTATTTCAATAGCTTTCTATGTTCTATTGTACAATGATTACTAGTTTGTATTCAGGATGTGTCTAAAACACTATTTGAAAATCCATAGATACTAATCTACATTATGTAAAGGAAGCTGAATAGATTTTATGCGACAATATTAAGGGAGAAAATATTTTCAAAATAATTATATATATTATATTTGTTATTAATAATAGTTTGGGTTAATTTTGAAAGTTATGAATTATTTTGGAAAGGAATAATTTACACCTATTTGGAATCGATTTCAAAAAAATGAGAAGTAATAACTTTTCATTTGTATCCTTTGGCCATCTCTAAATAGACTCATTGATCTACAATTTTAACACTCTCATAAGCCAATTCCGAAATTCTCTCTCCCAAAAGTTTTTCATTTCTTCAAAAACTTTTGGTAGGAATTGTTTCTTATGCAAAGAATATATTTCTAATCTCTCGGTTGAAATGCTATTTTGAGGTATTTGAATCTAATTTCTTGTCTGCATAAAGCTGTTAGACAAATAGATTTGTTATTAGCTTTATCATATTTTGGAAACAAATTCACTTGTAACCCGGGGCATATATTTATTGGTAGGAACGAATATTATCTTTAAGAAAAGTGAAATTATAACACGCTTTAAAGCAAACTATTTTCTCTCACAATTTTTTTTTCCCAGCCCCTTTGCACAACAATTAGTCAAATATTAATTCAAGTCACATTCAGAAATAAGATCCTCGCCTTTTAGTTTTATCATCATCCCACGAAGAATCGAGTAAGAAGAAGAGAACGTGCCAGCAAAGTATATGGGATGTAAGCTAGCAGCCAAGCAGGACGAAGCAGCAGAAGCAAGCTAGCAAAGCATTTCAGGCCTCCAAAAGTCGGTTATGTATGTGTGTGTGTGTGTGTGTGTGTGTGTGTGTGTATATGTATGTATGTATGTATGTATGTATATATGTGTATATATACATACATATATATATGTATACATATAAAACAGAGTAATGAATGCTCAGATGTAAAACAGAGTAATGAAATAAAACTTCAAATATTTTATTTCGATATTAACATATATAAACAAGTTTCAAAATTGAAACTAGATAAACTTACAAGCTTAAGAGAATAAGTTTGTAAGGGATACAAGGTTATCAGGGAGTTGGGATTCTCTCTGGGATATTGGTCAATTTGTTCTTAGAGTTGAGAGCTAAATTGGCCGTCCTTACAAATGAACCTCCACATATTCTGCTCATGTTTAAATTCATGTTTATTTTGATATCCATGGAAGGCCATGCCTCCTATTGTCTATTTCTTTCTTGATCTTATGCCGGGTCAGAATATCTTTCTTTCTCTGTCTCTGTTTCTCTTATCTTCACTTGATTCCGCTGTTTTTGGTATCAGAGCCATCTTCGGTTCTGGATATTAACTGCTGAATTCTATCTTCGTATCTTGCTTTTCTTGATCATATCTGGAGACACTCTGTCTCTCCTCTTTTCTAAGTCTTGCTACAGTTCAGTTTGCGGCCGCCATAGCAGCCGAATACACTAGCGTCCAGAAGGGCTCCTAGATTGCCGTGTTAGCCGAGGGACAGGCGTTTTAGGCATGTGGAGTGAGGTTGGGTTAGTGTTGTGGCCCTCCGGTATGTGCGGAGGTTGCTGCTGGAAGTAGTATTGACCTAGGTCTAGGAAGGACCCCGAGTCTTGTTTCAGTTGTGACCAAGATGAACAAGATGTTTAGATCTAGTTCATCAGTTAGTTCCAGGTCGGCTTTGCCTCCTGATATAATTAACGAAGAAGATTGTGAAATCTCAGAAAATGAGACTGGGATTGATGATATAGATCAATGGCATATGCCAAAGATAAAGGTTAATTCCTTATATCACCAGTCTTGGTTTAATTTTAAATCTAAAACTTTGTCCCAAGTGAAAACTGTGGAACAGACTTTTTCAATATCCGATACGCAAGAACAATGCGTATTATTTAAAAAAGAATTAATAAAATCTTTTAAAGAAAAAGGTTTTAAATTCATGCATATTGCATCTGTTCAGGTAGCAGTGAAACCTTTGATCAGAAAAGGTATCAATGCTTCTGTTTTGTTATGTCTGCGTGATGGTAGATTTATGGACTTTGAACCTTAGGAGTAGTTCAGACTTCTCTTATGGATGGTCCAGTTCATTTTGATTGCTATCCTGACTTGATGGTTGATTTGTATGACGCAAATGTTCTGTCTGTTTTAACTTTGAATGTTCTAACTTCCGGTTTTAACATGAAACCTGGCAGTAGACCCATATCATTAGTTTATCGTATATATTACAGAGTTTTGAGTTCTAGCCTTGAGACAAGGGCTAAAATTAAGTCTCCGAAAAATGAGACTTTATTGATGTGTAGTTCTACTGAGAACGCTAACATCAGAACTCCCAAGAAACTCTATTGGAAGGATATCCAACTTCCAACTGAATGGACCCTTAAGGAAGAGCTGCCACCAGTGGTAATTCAACCTAAGGAAGATCTTAGTTATATCAAGCAGTACATGGATGGTACTGTAAAGATATCCTTTGATTCATCTAGTTCTAATAAAAGAAGAAATTCTTTTACTGGATCTAGATCTTCTATCAGTTCGGACCCAGGTATTCGTGATGCAAATATCAACAGATATCTGGAAGAACAACGTTCTTCTCGTCCGGTTATTATCCAGGAGTTTCAATCTACTGTTACTCCAAATAACCAAGATCTAAGAGATCTAAAGTTGAAAGGGATTTCAACTCAGTCCCAGGTTATATCTGCCATGTACTCTGCAAGAGATAAATCCATACAGGAAGAAGCACAGGAGGAAGAGGACAATTCTTTGTCCCCTACCGCTTCTGATATGGTCGCCCCAGTTCATAACCAATTATGTATGATGAGCAGGAAGAATTATCTTGATCATGAAACACTAACACATGATTCGATTGACTTAGCTTCTTTGCTTGCTGAGTTTAAATCTAAAGAAAACCGTAATAAGAGAAAATCTTATTGCGAGATTTATTCATCTTCTGAGAAACAAAGGATTCGTAGAAAATGGATGGATAAGATGGTTGCCATTAACAAACATATCTTATTCTTTGATTTTCTTGAGAATCATTATGCCTCTAAGAAAGATGGTTCTAAAAAGAATTTAAATGTTTTGAAAACAAATTTTATTAAAGAAGAAGGCATGACTATTGTTAAAACCAGCCACCCACCTTTGGAAACTATCTTGATTTCTCATCAAGGAGTTGAAATAAAAGCTTCTCCTTTTAAGATTTCAAAACCAGGTGAAAATGTTTTGCTCGAAACAAAAAAGATTATTGAACAAAACAATTTTGTTAACCAATCTCTCCATACAATAGGTCTACAACTAGATCGTATAGAGAATATGGTTGAAACACCTATTTTCCAAAAACCTGCCAAAACAATTGAAAAACCTTTGGTTATCTTACCTGAGAGAAGGCCAAAAATTGAGTTTACACCGGCCGATAGCACTCTCGATAAGGTTAATCGAATGCTTGCTAACATCAATAAAGAAGTTAAGCAAGAAGGACTCTCTGTCAGTGCTTTAAGCAAAGACAGCAAAGGGGTTAGTTTTGATGATTCTTTCTCTGTAAAAACTTTGGATGATGATGGTTTGGTCTGATGACACTTTGTCTGATAATTCATTAGTACAAAAAATAGAATTAATTCAAAATGGTTTTCAGGATCTTTCTCTGGAAAAACCCACGGTTGCCAGACTTTATTCGAAAGGACCTACTCCTATTGGTCTTACGAAAAACTGGTATTCCAGACCCACACCCCCTGACTTGCAGTTTGAGGAAAGAGGTTTCCAATCTCAATTCTCAGTTTCTGCTGACCAAATGTATGAATGGAATATTGATGGATTATCTGAGCAGGAAATCCTCAATACTATCCAGCGTATGTCTATGGTTGCTAATGCCTATATCAACAACAATATTAGTCAGCCTAATATTGTTGATATCCTGACCACTGGATTTTCAGGCATGCTACGTTCTTGGTGGGATAAACATCTTACCGACGCGGCAAGAGGTGAAATCCGTTCTGCAGTCCAAAAGACTGAAGAAGGATTACCTGTGTTTGACGAAATCCCAGGGCAAGGAACGCCCGATGGAGTCAACACCCTGATTTATACCCTTATTAAACACTTTGTTGGAACACCTTCCAACATAACCAACCGTATCTCTGATTATTTGAATAATTTGAGATGTAATAAGATGTCTGATTACCGCTGGTATAAAGATGTCTTTATGTCCAGAGTTATGCTTCGGGATGACTCTAATATGCCTTATTGGAAAGAAAAATTCGTGGATGGATTGCCTCGTTTGTTTGCCATTAAGGTAAAGGATTCACTTACTGATGCCTCGGGTTTACTGAATTATAATGATTATACTCATGGTGATATCATTAGTCTTATTCAGAAACTTGGTATTAGTATGTGCAATGATCAAAGGATGATTGCCCAACAGATGAACGATAGAAAGAAAGCCAAATATGAAATGGGAAATTTTTGTGAACAATTTGGCCTTCCTCCTATTGCGCCATCTCGGCAACATAAGAAAACCATTAAAAGACTTTCTAAACCTCGCGGGAGTCACAGGAGAACACCCCGTGATGAATTTTACCAAAAATCAGTTTCAAAATCGGTTTCCAGAAAAAAGAAACCTTTTCAAAAATGGTTTTCTAAAACTCCTGCAAAGGGAACTTGTTTTACTTGTGGCCAGAAAGGACACTTTGCAGATAAGTGCCCCAAAAAGCCCAAGATTAAGAAAAAACTTAATGAGTTGCATATTAATGCCGCTGACCAAGAAGATCTGTTTCGACTCCTCGAAAATGGATCTCCTATGTCTTCGGATAAGGATGAACTAAGTTCTGACGATTCAAGTTATCGTTCAGACTCTGATCATCCCAACTCACCAAATATTAAGTTTGGTTGTAAAGATTTTTGTTGTAATCCTGAACGAAAAACAATCCATGTTTTAGGTCAGGATCCCAACGGGAAACGTATTTTAACCAAAGAGGAAGAACATGAAAACATGCTCTTATCTCTTATTGCACAAATTGAGGACCCTGAGCTGAAAGAGAAATATCTCATACAGCTTAAGAAGAATATGACTCTCAAAGAGCCTACGTCTTCAGGGAAGATTTCTTTTGAAGAAACTTTGGGACGTTTTCAGAAACAAAAACCCAAAAAAATTTCTATAAAAGATTTACAAAATGAAGTTAATCTTGTTAAAAAAGAAATTTCTGAACTCAGAGAAGAGGTTAAAACCCTTAAATCTGAAAATGCTTCTTTCAAACAAGATTTATTAAAAATACAAATTGATAAACAATTTGATCAAAATCCTTCTGGCAATGAATCAAACGACTCGGACCATTCTGAACCTTCTGATAAGGATGTTTGTGTGCTCCGCCATTCTGTTCCGCAGAAATGGTTTTGTTTGGTAGAGATTATTGTTGCTCGAAGTTTCAAATTCTCTGCTATTGCCTTGATTGATTCAGGTGCTGATTTAAACTGTATCCGCGAAGGATTAGTTCCCACTCAGTACTTTGAAAAGTCCGAAGAGAATTTATTCTCGGCAAACGGATCTAAGATGAAGATTCGTTATGAGCTAAATGATGCTCATGTTTGCCAGGACAATGTCTGCTTTAAAATTCCATCTGTTTTAGTCAAAGACATTTCCTATGATGTTATTTTAGGAATGCCTTTCTTAAACATGATCTATCCTTTTCTTTCTGAACATGATGGGATCACCACTGACCCATTTGGACAGAAAGTTAAATTTAAATTTGCATCTAAGTTTGAACGTGATTGTCATAGAAAATCTTTAACGTTGATTTCTCAAAAAAGAAAACATCTTGATTTTCTAAAACAAGAAATTCGTTTTAAACGCATATCCGAAAATCTAAAGGATCATTTGCTCCAGGCAAAGATCACAGATTTTCAAAAGGTTTTGATTTCTTCTGTTTGTTCAAACCTTCCTACTGCATTCTGGCATAGGAAGAAACATGAAATTTCTTTGCCTTACATTAAAGGTTTTTCTGAAACCAAAATACCTACCAAGGCGAGACCCATTCAAATGAATCGGGAAACCCTTGAGTTTTGTAAAACTGAGATTAAGGATCTTCTTGCTAAAAATATCATCAGGCATAGCAAGTCACCTTGGTCGTGTGCTGCTTTTTATGTCCAGAAAAAAGCTGAGATTGAGCGAGGGACTCCCCGTCTGGTCATAAACTATAAACCACTGAATGAAGTCTTAGAGTGGATTAGGTACTCTATTCCCAATAAACAAGACTTGATTCAAAGATTAGAAGGTGCAGTCGTGTTCTCTAAGTTTGACCTTAAGTCTGGATTTTGGCAGATCCAAATTAGGAAGTCGGACCGATACAAGACTGGTTTCACCACCCCTCTGGGTCACTACGAGTGGAATGTTATGCCATTTGGGCTAAAGAACGCTCCTACTGAATTCCAAAATATCATGAATGACATTTTTTCGTCATTCACCCTTTTTACCATCGTTTACATCGATGACGTACTTGTTTTCTCCAAATCTATTGATGAACACTGGAAATATCTTGAAACGTTTCTTGCAGTCATCAAAAGAAATGGACTTGTTTTATCTGCTTCGAAAATGAAATTATTTCAGACCAAGATCAGGTTCCTTGGTTTCGACATCTTCGAAGGAAAAATCAAACCTATCCAGCGAGCTATTGAGTTTGCTGACAAATTCCCAGATGTTATTATTGATAAGAACCAACTACAAAAATTCCTTGGTTCTTTGAATTACATCTCTGACTTCTATCAGGATATGAGAAAACAGTGTCGTCCTCTATTCGCGAGACTGAAAACAAATCCTGCTCCGTGGACTGACGTTCACACCAAGCTTATCCAAAAAATCAAGACACATGTCAAAACTCTTCCGTGTCTTGGAATTCCTATTTTAAATAGCTTCAAGATTGTCCAAACTGACGCCAGTGACACAGGCTATGGCGGCATCTTGAAACAAGTTGTTTCGCCAGGTTCCTCCGAACAAATCGTTCGTTTCCATTCTGGAACTTGGAATCTTGCACAGCATAATTATAGTACTGTTAAAAAAGAAATACTATCTGTTGTTTTATGTATTTCTAAATTTCAGTCTGATTTGCTTAACCAAAAATTCCTTTTGCGGATTGATTGTAAGTCAGCAAAGGAAATTTTAGAAAAAGATGTTAAAAACATTGCATCAAAACAGATTTTTGCACGATGGCAAGCTGTTTTAAGTGTTTTTGATTTTGACATTGAATATATTAAAGGATCGGATAACTCCATCCCTGATTTTCTTACCCGTGAATTCTTGCAGAATAAACCATGAGTAAGAAGAAGAAACCAGGAGGACTCCCCAGTTCCTCCTCTACCTCTTCAATATCCAAGTTGTTTGTACCTCCGGTACCAACAACTGCTTTGACCACGGCTTCCTCCCCACTGGAGATAGCCAATAGATTTACCAGCCTAGGGCGAGTTCCCAGACTGGTAACCCCTGCCTCTTTTGCCTCAAACTTAGCCACACCCTGTGACCCCTTTGCCAATCCACTGGCAGTAACAGGACAACGACCGGCGGGCAACTTTATCCGTGCCAACAAGGCACCCTATCATCAGAAGGTATGGTTTGACAGCCTGTTTTATATTGAGAAATCAATTAAAATAAATCCATACCAAATCGCAATTGAATATTTTCCACGAGACTTTCACTGGATCCCTGAAAATCCAGCCAAAGATCTCAAATTCTATCTCGGAATCATGGTGAAAACCAATTCCGTTTCTATTAAATCGATTTTTGATAAATTTGACAAATCAAAAATCATTTTTCATAACTGTCAAATAAATCATGTCATGACGGAAGAAGAATGGGTCACCCACCCTTCTACCTCCAAAACTCTTAACCTTGAAATAGATACTGTTTATAATTATTATGATTATATTCAAGCCTGATTCAAATTCCCTTTATATCAAACCCCAGATATGTCACATTCCTGGTTCTTTTCTTTTAACAAAAGATCCAAAAATGGTTTTCCTCTGTGGTTTCAACGATGGTGGGGCTATTTTGGTTCCAGCATCGAAATATTTCCCGATGATCTCCAGCAGGTCATCAAACACTTTTCCATAACCAACAAAGTAAAAGGGCGAGATGCCAGATTACCTTCTCTTATCCACTTCTGCGCCAAATACAAACCACCATGGATTTGTAAATGGTCGTATGAAAAGCGTAGCGATTTATTGGTCAGATAATATTTCGTTAAATGGTGGGATAAATTCAATCTCTCAGATGAAATTATCTCAAGAGTCTCTTCAGATTTTCCACCCATAGTGCCAAATCTGAAATGTAAGGAGGAATTTCCTTCTCCTTCCCCTATCCAAGCCATTGTCCCCTACCCTTCTTTAACAGGTGACAAACCGGCTCCAGAATGTTCGAGTTCTTCAACCAAGCAGAAGAAGTCATCTTCAGCAAAGAAGAAGAATTCAGCAGAATCAGTATCCTCGAAAGACAAGTCAACTACAGACCTTTTGAGCACAGAAATATTCCAACTGCTGCAGACCAAGCTCCAACAGGAAGCAGAAGCCCGTAACAGCGAAGAATCAGCTGCAGGATCACAAGCATCATCAGATGACTCAGACCCCTACAGCAATGTATTCGGCCATGACTCAGAAGACTACCCGCCAAACCTGGGAGATGACTGAGTAATGACCAAACTGTCCAGCGCTGCCGACACTCCTCATAGAGACTCCAGCGCACTATCCAGCTGTCACTTTACCGGCTTCTATTTTAGGGGCGGAAAGGTGATAGAATAATTGCATCTTGACCACTTTGCACTGTCTGAGACAGAGATGCCCTCGGTGCAAAAAGAATGGTTCACTTTCGGCGAAAGAAGACAAAATTACTTTCGACGATTGTCTGCCATCATGAGTAAATAGTGACAAAAAGTCACTATTCATTCATTATTCACCCCGTAATTTACGGGACGATTCTATCCTGTACAGGAGCTTCCTTACTCTATAAAAGGACTCCTCATTTCATTTGTAAGGACGGCCAATTTAGCTCTCAACTCTAAGAACAAATTGACCACTATCCCAGAGAGAATCCCAACTCCCTGATAACTCTGTTTTATATACATATATACATATATGTATATATGTATGTATGTATGTATGTATGTATATATGTATGTATGTGTGTGTATATATATTTGTTGGAAATATTTTTAAAATTACTATATATTATAATTAGTATTGATATGAATTTTTAGATTTATTCGAAAGGTAAAGAGTTAGTTTGCTGTTTTGGAAATAGAGAAATATATTATCAGAACCGATTTTAGTCCAACCAAAAGTTATAACCGTGTAACCGTTGCTAGTATTCAAATGCACTTGTGTGGCTAATTATTGTCTTAAAAACGTAACGTTATATAATGCACTTTGAAACATATTCTTTTTTAAGTAAATTTTTGTTATAAAATAAAAAAAAATATGTTATTGTCGTAACTGAATTTCTTAATGAAAGACCGCCATAAAAGTTACCGACTTAAGCCTGTACATGCCCATAAACTGCCTATATACGCCTCTGTATATATGAGCAGGTTGTACGATAGTTAAGTTTTCTGAGTTAATAATAACCAGGACGGTAAAATGCAAGTATTTCCTGTGGAGTTATGTCCCAAGCCGGCCAACGCTGGCTCATAGCAGTACGTAGTTAGTACATATTTGAGACTACAGTGGGTAATCTAATTTTTAATTTAAGATTATGTTTGGAAGTTGAGATAAATTGAATTAAATTATGAAAATAATATTTTATAAATTTCATTGAGATAAATTTAATTTTTTAAATTAAAATATATAAAGGAAGTTAAGATGAATTTAACTTTTTTATGGGAAAAAGCAGTAGATCCCATCAATGATTTGTTTGAAATGAATTGAATAACCAAACACAACTTAAGACTTAGTATACAATTAAAAAGTTATTTATTATTTTGTAACCATATGTCTAAAGCATTTTTAAACCTGTTATATTTATTTAGAAACAATATAAAAAGATGTTTTTTGAAATAAAAATGACAAAAAAATATCATTTGAAAGTTGTATTGCAAAAAATCTGATAAGATCAAAAGGTAAATTGTGATTATCTAAAAGTTGTATGAATATTTTTATTTACTGAAAATTTTTTTAAAATTAAATTTGTGTTTTGTATTATTAAAAAAAGAACTTTGGAGTAAAACAAACTTTTTAATTTATTTGAGATTAAAATATATTTTAATATATAACATCTAAACAATATAATTTTATTATTAGATAATTTTCAAAGCTATTTAAATATTTTTGAAGACCTCTAATGTAACTCCAAATTACAGGCCAACAAGAATTGATCAACACGTTAATACTTGTTTATATAATCAGTCAAGTCATACGACAGTCAAATATTTCTTTGGTCAATCGCCGAAAGAGACGTAACAAAGAAAATTCAAAATAATCGAAGTCGAAGTTTTTCTTCCACGTTGCTGAAAGCCAGAGAAACAGAGAGAGTTGCAGAGAAAATACAGATCGAAGTTGTTGGGGGCGAGTCTAGTCGTAGGAGACGCGTACCAAACTAGTTCCATTATTTATTGCTGAAACACCCATGTCTTTGGAGTGCTTCCCATCCCGTAGCGTACGTCTTCCTCGGCAGGGCACTAAAATTATATTTAGCGAGAAAGACAGAGATCATGGATATTGGTGCAATTACAGAAATACCTTTGGTTGTGAAAGTGTGCCTCTTTTTGGTTATAGCGACTGCTGTTCTTGGCAACTCAGAACAGGCTGCTGCAGGGAACATTAACATTCGTAATGGTGGAAGAAAACTTGGTGAAATTCTAGCAGGTATTTGAGTACATATATTGATCTTGAAATTTTTGTTAATCTTAAATTTGTGGGAAATCACATTTCTATTCATTGAGGAGAAAATGCATTGTTCACTATATTTATGCCTTTTATTTTAAAAAAATGAAAACAAAATAAGGAAATTTTTAGATGACCTCCTCAGATCTAGGATGCATTTGGGTAGTAAGATGATTTATAAATAATAATAAAAAATGATAAAAAAATAATAAGAAAATATTAAATAGTAGTGAAGTGATTATCAAAACACAGCCATATACTCAATTATGTTTAAATAGCTTATTTCATTTTTTGATCTTTTACTTCGAAACTTAATATTTTTTTGGATGATTTTATTTACAAGTTGACATGAAGGATACATTGCTCGCTAAGAGCATTTTCATTTGCTTGGCTAATTACATCTTTGAAATTTAGTCAATATCACACTTTTTTATATTTACTTATTCTATTTAAATTTAATTTTCATATTAAATTATCTGTTCAATCTAATAATATATTATTAATTACTAACCAAATAGTATTTTTGCTTGGAGTGAGAAACTAGTATTTTAAAGTTTGAGGAACCAACAGTAGTTTTCTATCTTCGGCCAAGCATTATAGCTTAAATCCAAATTATTTTAGATGTGCCCAACCTAATGTGGGGTTTTTTAGTAGATTATCTAAATTTTGACCATCTTTTTTATTTGGTCAAGCCAATAAGGATGCTCTAACACATTGGAATTTATATTAGCCACTTTAATCTTGCTGAATTTATCTGAGGAGGCCGTATATATAACAATTCCTTTTGTATAATTATCTCTTTCTTTGCCAAAATTTCAAGGTTTCATCAGCATTGATTGTGGCAGCAACGAAGATTACATTGATGATATAACGGGTATTCCGTACGTGATAGACAAAGGATTTATAGATACTGGAATAGCTGAGACTGCATCCCCTGATTTATCTGCAGAATACGTCAAGCCGCTAAAGAACTTAAGAAGTTTTCCTCAATGAAAAAGGAATTGTTATAGCCTGAGACCGGATCAAGGCAAAAACAGTAAGTTCCTGATTAGGGCTAGATTCCTGTATGGAAATTACGATGGCAAAAACCAAGCTCCAGAATTCGACCTATATCCTGGGGTCAATAAATGGATCACAGTGAAAAGGACGGATGGACAAAATTTTGCAATTATTCACCTACTCTCAACAGATTACATCGATGTGTGTATTGTGAACACTGGCCAAGGTGTACCCTTCATTTCAGCATTGGAACTACGACGTTTGGACAATTCCATATATCCGATCACTGCGGGCGGGGCACTTCATACCCATGACCGAAGGGACGTTGGTAGCACTGGACCATTAATCAGGTGAATCAGTACCCAAATACAGTGACGCTAAAAAGATATATATATATATTTTTTTTAAAGTTGGGATTTTAGGTATGTTATTAAATAATGAATACTTAAACGTACGTTCGTCATGTAATTGTTCAAGTATCTTTTTGTTCCTAGTATTTACAGTTTAAAACATTTATGCGAATTAGGTATAGAGATGATGTATATGATCGCTACTGGTGGCCTGAACAATCTGAAAGTTTGATTCCAGTTTCCTCCGTCTCGACCATATACACCAACAGCACTGATAACGCTTATGAATTACCAGCTCAAGTGTTAAAGACGGCTTCCAAAACACAGAACGCGAGCCATGCATTGAAAGTTTCCTGGACCGCGCTAGACACAGTTTCCAAGTATTATGTTTACCTTCACTTTGCTGAGATAGAGAACTTGAACCTGGCCAGAAGAGAGAATTGACAATTGACTTGAACGGTGAGCGCAATCTCTCAGATTCTTTTAAACTTGATTATCTAAAACCACTCACAATAGCCCAAGATGATCCGCCAATTAGCGGTGGCGGGACACTTTACGTCTTAATAAATGCTGCTCAAGGAACTACTATTCCTCCAATCCTCAACGCCTATGAGATTTATCGGTTAGTAGAGCTACCAAATAAACCGACTGCCTCAGACGATGGTATGCTTTCTTTCTTCTCTTTTTATTTTCCTAATTGTCTGGATTATATATCATGTGCTGTGCGTATATATGCGAGGCATGGCCCGCAGAGTTGGTCCAAAAAGTACACGAAATGCACCACCACCACTGCATCCATTTGGTGTCCCTTCATGATGGGTGCGGTGCAACTCTCCTTAGATCACGGCCTTTAATCTAGTGTTTGCAACTAAAATAGTTTCAACTCCTCCCATGGGAAACTTATAGCCATGGGAGAATCACGTGCCCGCTTTGCACACTACTATGATTTTTTGGTACTTCTTTATGGGTTTTTTTTCATCTCAAGTTCTCCCTCATCTGTCTTTCCCACTTTATGTTTCAATCATTTTCTATTAAATCTTGTTTTTTCATTAAAAACTTAAGTTACTGCTATGCTGGAGATCAAGGCCCAGTACAGCGTGACTAGAAACTGGCAAGGCGATCCATGTGTCCCAAGTGATTACTCATGGGAAGGTTTAAACTGCAATAATGACAATCCTCCAAGGATCATCTCATTGTGAGTGCACTTCCGAAACATTAGACTTCTGTGGATGCATGCTGTGAAATTTCAATCACGCTGTGAAACTTTCATTTTGACCGAAACTTCAAACAGATAGTCATGACTCCCTGCTTATTGCGTGAGAGTATTTTTTTCTGGACTGCAATTTATCTTTATTCAATGGTAATTACTTTTCCTTGTTTCATAATTACAAACAGGAACTTGAGCTCAAGCAAATTGACAGGGGAAATTGCAACTTCATTCTCTAAGCTCGAACTAATCCAGTCCTTGTGAGTCTTAAATTAGCATTCAGTTTCTTAACACCAGTGCTTGCCAGATACCAGCAGTTTGAGCAAGACAATCTGCCAACTTGAGATTGCCTATTGCTGTAGACGTTAATAATTGGAGGGTGTATTTTCTGAGATTTGATACCGGGAACTTTTACTTGGAAGGAATTATATTTATATGCAAGTCATTTTATTTAATATTTGATTTTCAACGACAGAAAACAATTGTTTAGCTTAGGCCCAGTTTGGATTAAGAAATTCCCTCAACTCATTTCATCTAGTCATTACAACTTTCTCAAACTTCTACACAAAATATAATAAATAATTTGACTTTTTCAAATTCCAAAACAATAATACTTTTCTAACAATATTTTATTCAACTTTTAACTTTGATCTCAACTCATCTCATTTCAACTCACTATCCAAACCTACCCTTATAACTCACTAATATTCTCACCAAGTCATTTGCTATAGGCAGTCCCATAAGTTTATACAATGAGGATATTGAATCTGCATGTTTCCCAGAAATCCGGCATAAATTATTATTTTCTTGCATGATTGTGAAAACCTGGGCAATTTTTTTTGACAACCGCTTGAATGAGACAAAATTGGAATGTGTTTGCTGCAGTGACAAACCCTAATGTCTTAACATGGAATGAGCGACTCTGTATTGCAGTGGACGCAGCACACGGTTTGAAAACAAATTAACCACATAATTATTCATCTTCAGCATCTTTGGATTTCTTTTTTCATTTTCTTGAATAAGTCAACATTGTTTACTGGTGGAGTTGCAGGGTTGGAGTATCTACATAATGGTTGCAAGCCACCTATCATCCACAGAGATTTAAAACCACCCAACATCCTACTAAACGAACAAATGCACGCTAAGATAGCTGATTTTGGCCTTTCTAGAGCCTTTGCCACCGAAAATGATACCCATGTGTCAACTTCCCTAGCTGGCACATTTGGATATGTCAATCCGGAGTAGGTGTTCAGACCTAATGACTTCTGGGTAGCTCTTTTATTAGTATACTGCAAACAATTATCATGTCCAAAGTTCTAGTGAAATCTATAACATATGGGATGCTTGATGAATGAGATAAGATGAGAAATCTGTAAATAATAGTAAAATAGTTTGTGAATAGTGGTAAAATAGTTTGAGTTATGATATTTTACGAGATTTTAGAGAAAAAAAAACTTGAATAAAAATATTATAAAGTTAAAATATCGTTAGAATAATTTTTTTTAATATTATATTTATTTTTAGATTTGAGAAAGTTGAATTATTTTTTGTATTTTATTTTAAAGTTTGGGAAAAGTTGTAAGGATAAGTTTTAAAAAGTTGTAATGATTAATTTGAAAATATTTGTGTATTTGAAAAGAAAATGAGATGAGATGAAAAAATTATCAAACATCCCCTAAACTTTTTCTCTACTACCTAAACATGTTTTGCAAATTTGCCCTTGAGGATTGCCACATGAAATCCCATGTTCGAACTTCCCAATTCATCCAAAATCTCCAAAACTTATTTCCCGCTCTTAATTCAATGTGCAAAGAATGCTAAAGTATGTGGTTTTTACAAATTACAAGTACACTCTATTAGAAAGTGGACATGCCTCGCTTTATTCACCAGTGCGAGTTGTATAATTGCTATTCAAATGACCCTCATCTGTGTTTTACTTAGATTTGCAATATCTGGGAACTTCAACAAGAAAAGTGACGTCTATAGCTTTGGGATTATTTTGTTTGAGCTTATTACTGGTCGCCCTGCAATAATAAGAGGTCCCCTGCAAAACATTCACATACTTGACTGGGTTTATCCTTTGATTGAAAGGGCAGATATTCGAAACGTTGTTGATCCAAGACTAGAAGGAGAATTCAACACCACTTCCTGCCTGGAAAGTCGTGGAAATAGCCATGTCGTGAGCGCTACCGGTTGCAATCCAAAGGCGAGACATGAGTCAGGTATTAGCAGAACTAAAGGAGTGTTTGGCTCTCGAAATGACTCGTGGGAGAAGTCAATCGATGGCAATTGAGTACAGAACTTCAAGCATGCCACATAACACGTTCCATTTGGAGCTAGAATCAGAAATTGCTCCCGTCGCTAGATAGTTACTGAACAAACTATGCCCCAAAGTTCTTGTATGCAATATGACAAGTCTGTTTGCCTTTTTTTTTTTTGTATTTTATTTTTAATTTTATACATTAAGAGAGCATTAGGGATGCTGTGATGTGATGTCTCTAACAATTTATTAATGGAGTTTTTATAAAGAGATCAACATAATCATCTGACAATCAAGGGGTCTAAAGTTACATTAAAAAATACTGAGCAATTTCATTTTGAGACAAACCATATGGACTAATCAAATAAAAATGGTAAGAAAATAGTACAACACACTCATATATATTGATAATAACCTGGCATGAAATTTGTTGGAAATTTTTTTGAAATAATTATATATTATATTTATTATTGATATTATTTTTTAGATTTATTGGAAATTTATGAGTTATTTTGAAAATAGAGAAATTATAAAGAAATTATTCTGGCCTAGTGGCATTGGTGGCCTTAATTAATTGACCCAAAGGGCACGCCTTTAGTTTGTTGCCTTAAGTACGTATGAATAGACTATTTAGCTTACAAATAAAATAATAATAATTCTCTCTCCTAAAAAAGGGTTTAAATATGCCCGTTAACTATGTGCATATAATTGCTAGTGAAGATACTGTTAACTTTATAAAGAAAGCGACATAGTATTAACTATTATCTGAAAATTTAATGTATCAAACACATATATTCTGTCAATAAGTTGAATTAAATGCAGGTGAAAAAGATGAGGGAAGAATATGGAAAATTGGACAGGGTGGAGATGAGCATATGGGAATGTTGTGAACTTCTCAATGAAGTTGTTGATGACAGTGATCCGGACTAGGACGAGCCCCAGATCGAGCACCTGTTGCAAACGGCTGAAGCAATTAGAAAGGACTATCCAAATGAAGATTGGTTGCACCTAACTGGTCTCCCTGATTTTGGCCAGGAAATTGATTAAAAGGTTGCCCATTTCATGATTAGACACTTGTATTTGTGTTACTCATATAGGCATCATGCTAATGGATAGACTCTACGCAACTATTGTAAATTTGATATGATCTTATATTTAGGAGTTCTTAGCTGATATGGTTTCTATAATTTGTTTTAGACCTTGGGAAGGTGCTTCTTCTTCCTAGCTTTGGGGAACTTTCTCAATGGGCTGTTGTAGGTGAGTTCCAGAAAATAAACGGTAGCATCTCCTTTTTGCCTTTCTCAGTGGCCCATTTTCAAATTGCTGAATCATGAACCTTAATGCAGGGGACACATTCCCAGTCGGCTGTTCTTTTGATGAATCAGTTGTCCATCACAAGGTAAATATTTTAGCGAATTTTATGCAATAAGAAACACATGATTGCAATGCATCTAGCTAGTGACCGAGTATTTTTTAAAAATAATGATGTTGGTCAATCAAATCTAATCTACTACTAATATTCCGACTCATAAATCCAGACTACAGCAATCCTGCTTGCAACACTAAATATGGAGTTTATTCTGAGGGGTGCGGACTCAACAACGTGATGATGTCGTGGGGACACGATGACTACATGTATTTTGTACATCTTTTAAACTCTAAATAATCATTGAAATTTCTTTAACTGCAACGAGAAAATCTACAACCTTGGAATGTCTTTTTCAGGTGGCAAAGGAGAATAAAACCACTCTACCTTCTGCAGCTCTTTTTATCATCAGATATCACTCCTTCTACGGTGAGTAAGAAAACGAAGAAATGCCATAACTCGTATTTTATCATGCCCGTTTCGTTT
Organism: Carya cathayensis; assembly: GCA_011037825.1. Classification (NCBI taxonomy): domain Eukaryota; kingdom Viridiplantae; phylum Streptophyta; class Magnoliopsida; order Fagales; family Juglandaceae; genus Carya; species Carya cathayensis. The sequence goes on along the minus strand of QGSO01000251.1, from coordinate 87,229 downwards.
TAATGGACATATTTATTATTGCAGCATTACATAAAACGGAGGCATACAAGCACTTGATGAATGAGGAGGATGTTGAGAATCTGAAATGGCTCCAGATATTCAAGTAAGAAAATATGCTTCTTTGGTTGGTGATTATGCATGTTGCATTTCAAATTGAGTGTGCTGTGTTCACACTAAATAGTAAATGTCATTTTTTGGTTGCGTTTTTCATGCAGCAAATATGACCTTTATAGCAAGTTGTCTTACAAAGCCAACGGCAGCAAATATGACCTTTATGCAGAAAATCACACCAACGGCTACAAAGCCATACATGGAAACTAAGCCAACTCAGCCTCAGCCTTACAAAGACCCAAGACAACAGATCAAACCAACGGCCACAAAGCTATACATGGAAACAACACTCAATGGCTACAAGACCAATATGGAAACAGAGAACTAATTTGTATCTCCTTCCCGATTATTCTTCAATTGTAAACCTTTAATTTTCCTTACACGCTTTTGTACATTGACTATATATATTAAACGGCTCTCTAATATGCTCTCACACTTTGTGAGACATTGTATCAAACAGTTTATGTTCAATTGTCTTTATGGTAATCAGAGCCTTACTCCCATGGTAGCTATTTGACTTTCTATAAATAACTTTGTCACTCTTCGGTTGAATTAGGGAAATTATCCCTTATGGCGAGAACAGGTTGTGGCCTTGGCCGAGAGCCAAGACCTCATGAACCACCTCACCAACTCTGTCCCTCCACCTCAATTTGTGCCCATTGATGACCCAACAAACATTACACAGCCACAAATTAGTTCTACTTACCTCCAATGGCGGAAGGAAGACAGGTTGTTTCGTGGATGGATTATCGGTACTTTGTCCAAAGAGTCCCTTGGATTGGTTGTTGGTCTCGACACTGCCTATCCAGTGTGTCATGCTCTTTAAGAAGCTTATGCTCAGGATTCTTAAGAAATGGAGTTTCAACTTACCCAACAATTAACATACATGCCGAAGGAGGAATTAGTTTCCCTTCAGGTACACCTCAAAAATTTTAAATCTGTGTGTGATAATCTTGAAGCAATCGGACGAACCGTGAGTGATAAACTCAAAGTCTTTGACCTCCTCAACGGTCTCGACCCCAAGTATGAGCCCTTCACCACCACCATGCTCAAGCCTTTGATGCCTTCCTACTCTGAGGTGGTGCCGCTGCTGCAAGGATTCAAAACAAGGACTCAGCTGCATGAGATGTACACTGCTCAAGAGACTGTGTTTCATGTGCAAGCTACTGCGTTTTATGGTCACTCAATGGGTCAAAGCAGAGGCAAATGCAAATCATGGTCTTCTCGTGGACGTGGTTTCTCTCAAGCCACACAGGTGGCACGACCAAATTCTCAACCTAGTGGGCCAAAATCTTTTCCTGCTCAAAATACAAGGCCTGACCGTGACCATAATAGGGACAACTCGTATCCCAACTTGTCAACTATGTGGGAAGCAAGCACATACTGCAATTAAGTGTTGGCACCGGTTTGATCATGCTCTCCAACCTGATGATATACCACAAGCATTGGCTGTCCTAACACTTGAAAATAATATTTATGATGCTGAGTGGACAGCTAATACCGGTGCTTCTGCCCACATGACAGGAAATTTAGGTATGCTTTTGAATTTACGTCAATATCTTGGTCATGATGCTGTCCTAATTAGTGATGGTAGTCTCCACACAATAACTCATATTGGTGACACCTTTATTCAATCTGGTAATTCATTTATTAAATTGAAAGATGTTTTACTTGTTCCTGACTTAGCAAAAAATTTATTATCCATTAGTCAATTAACCTCTGATTATCCTATAATTGTGACTTTTCTGGTGTTGGTTTTTCTATTAAGGAAAGGGCGACCAACCGCACATTACTGAACGACCGATGGAAGGGTAATTTATATGTGTTGTCTCCACCCTTTGAGGCACAATTCTCAAACCGCTTTTGCATTGTTTCTTAGGAAGTATGGTATCAACGGTTAGGACATCCTCAAGCTTCCACTCTTCAAGTTTTACATTCTAAAGGTCTTATTTTGGTTATTGGAAAAAATAAAACCAACTCTATTTGTGAGAATTGTCAATTAGGAAAAATGAGCAAACTCCCTTTTTTACAATCTTCTCATAATGATTTTCATGTATTTGATAAAATTTACTATGATTTATGGGGACCCGCTCCAGTTTTATCTATTGGTAAATTTCAATATTATGCATGTTTTGTTGATGCCTTCACTAAGCTATGTGGTTTATTCCTCTACGAAAGAAATCTGATTTTTTTAATGCATTTCCCTTATTTGAAAAATTAATTAAAATACAATTTAACAAAAAAATTAAAGTTTTTCAAACCAATGGAGGTGGTGAATTCACTAACCATAAACTAAATATGCATTTTCAAAACCAAGGCATTATCCATCAATATTCATGCCCTCACACTCCTGAACAAAATGGTTTAATTGAACGACGGCATCGTACTATTTGTGAATTTGGTATGACCTTACTTTTTCAAAGTGGAGTTTCTAAACGTTTTTGGGTCGAATCTTTTTCAACTGCTGTCTTTTTCATAAATCATCTTACCTCTACTACTTTGGAATTGCAATCTCCGTTTTTTCTCCTCTATGGTCACGACCCTAACTATACCTCACTTCAGATTTTTGGCTCAAAATGCTCTCCCTATACTTGGGATACTAAACAAAACAAATTTGAACCCAAAACTCTTCCTTGTATATTTATGGGCTATAGTGATAAACATCAAGGTTATAAATGTTATCATCCTACCTCTCGTCGTACATTCATTTCACGACATGTTGTTTTTGATGAGTCATCTTTTCCTTACAAACAACCTGGAAATCTTCATCTCCCCTCCCCTCACGATCAAATTTTATCTACCTTTATTTATTGGCGTTCCACTGACAATTTTAATTCTAATCCTATGGATGGTTCTAGTGCTTCCCCTATGCAAGTACCACTATCACCACCTATCCCCACATTACAAGAGATTGGCCCAATACCTATTCCACCCTTGCCCCTTATGCCCGAGGGGCCTCCCATTCCTCCACCAAATCCTACTCCCTCCCCTACTCATCCTCCCAACTCACCCCCTCCTCCTCACCCCATGGTAACCCGATCTCAAGTTGGGATCTGCAAACCTAATCCTAAGTATGCCCACAATCACTCTCTAATTGAACTTCCCAAGAAATCCAAAACAATCTACTCCGCTCTTAACCATACTGGTTGGACCAATGCAATGAAAGAGGAAATTCAGGCTCTTCATGTGAACAACACTTTGACTTTTGTCCCTCACCAACCCCACAAGGATGTTATTGGATGCAAGTGGGTCTTCAAAACAAAAATCAAGGCGAATGGTTCCTTAGATCGACTTAAAGCTCGGCTTGTAGTCAAGGGATTCCACCAAATTGATGGCATTAATTACACTAAGACATTCTCTCCTATCATAAAACCATGCACCATACGGATTGTACTCAACCTTACTCTTGTTCATAATTGGGATATTTGTCAACTCGATGTCAAGAATGCCTTTCTCCATGGTGATCTTCAAGATGACGTGTTTATGGAACAACTTCTGGGTTTTATATATCAAACTCTTGCCTCCCATGTGTGCAAATTAAATAAAACATTATATGGGTTAAAACAAGCACCTCGTGTTTGGTTTGATAAATTTAGTAATTTTTTAATTGCTTATGGTTTTACTTATAGTTCCACTGACCCATCTCTTTTTATTTATATTTCATCAATAAGCACAATTTACTTACTACTTTATGTCGATGATATAATTCTCACGAGTTCCGACCCCACACACCTTACTACTTTTATTCATGCTTTTGGGCAACAATTTGCAATGAAAGATCTTGGTCCTTTGCATTATTTTTTGGGAGTTCAAGTGACTTGCAATTCAGATGGTCTTACACTATCTCAGGCTAAGTATGCCCTTGAGATTTTAGATCGTGCTCAAATGCAAGATTGTAAACCAATGGGTACACCTATAATGGCAAAAACTAAAGGACTCACAAGTGATGTTCTTTTTCCTGATCCGGCTTACTATCGCAGCATCGTTGGAACACCTAATTTTGTATCTCAAATTTTGCACTCTCCTAGTATGGCTTATTACAAAATGGTAAAGCATATCGTTCTTTATTTGCATGGTACTCTTGATACAAGTCTTCATTTTAGTTCTCATTCTACACGAAACCTCTGTGCATTTTCTGATACAGATTGGGTAGGTTGTCCTCTTACTCGTCGTTCCACCACAGGCTATTATATTTTCTTAGGAAGTAACTGCATTTCCTGGTTTGCCAAGAAACAAAATACAGTATTCCGATCTAGCTCTGAAGCAGAATATCATGCAATGGCCAGCACCACTGCAGAACTTACTTGGATTTCATTTCTACTACGAGATCTTGGTGTTACTCTTCCTTCAGCGCCAATTCTTTTTTGTGACAACCTTAGTGCATTACATATGATTGCCAATCCTGTTTTCCATGCACTCAGCAAATATATCGAAATCGATTATCATTTCGTACGCGAACGTGTTGCTTTAGGTCTCCTCCATACCCGACACATTCCAACATCTTCTCAACTTGCTGATATTTTCACCAAGCCTCTTGGACGTCTTGCGCTTCACTCTTTACGGACCAAACTTGGCCTTATACTTCGGCCCAATTTGCAGGGGACTATTGAAGATAATCAGAAAATCACACCAACAGCTACAAAGCCATACATGGAAACTAAGCTAACTCAACCTCAGCCTTATAAAGACCCAAGACAGCAGATCACACCAACGGCCACAAAGCTATACATGGAAACAACACTTTATGGCTACAATACCAATATGGAAACAAAGAACTAATTTGTATCTCCTTCCCGATTATTCTTCAATTGTAAACCTTTAATTTTCCTTACACACTTTTGTACATTAATTATATATATTAAACGGCTCTCTAATATGCTCTCACGCTTTGTGAGACATTGTGTCAAACAGTTTATGTTCAATTATATTTAGCATCAACAAGCTAATTGTTCTTCCCTTTATCACCTGCAATGGTTGGAATCTACTCTTGACGCAAACATTTTTATGCTGTTACAATACTTCCCCTCGAAGCTAAAATGGTGAAAACTTGGTGGATTTGAAGTTTGGCGAATCGAGATATACAGCAGAGTGCTTGTATGTTTTATAGCTAGTTGTGGAAAACAGTAAATCAGATGTCTTTCCTAGTTGTAATTGACTATTTCCTTTTCATTGATGGTAGTGATCACGTATTAAGCTTATAGTTATTTTTCGCGTGAAATTTTAGTTCTCCCTCATTTAAATAAGGTTCTCTTATATTTCAAAGTTATTCTGAAAGTTAATAAGCAATGAAAAATGTATTTTGGATATTGATATCTTCGGCATCTAAAACAAGTCGGCAAGACTCACGGTGAATTGGTTTATCATATTTGTTTGGAAGTAAACCGGCCCGAACTCCAATCATACCTGGGATGTATAAAAGAATATGAATATAGAGAGAATATGAAAGACTGTTCTTAATCTTGAATTTTTATTGTTTTAATTCATATTGTTTAATGTTTCCATTTTTAATGAAATAGCCGTTCTTGTCAACAAAATTGGGCATTGTCATGAATTGTCAAGTCAAGCACAATCCAATTGAAAAAAGATCATAGTTAGCTCTTCCCTTCAATTAGTGAGCCATTGGTTTGCATCCTGTCCGAAATGAAAATGACATTGCACGGCACATCCTAACATAGTTTTAATTTTCGGAACAGGAACAGGAATGATCGAGGTAAATATTCCGTGCCGGCTAAAATTTTGGCCATTTCAACCTATTCCAGACCATTTCGGCCGGAAATTAATATTCCGGAATTAATAATTCGGTTTGAAACGCTGAGAAGAAAAGTGATAAGAGAGCTCATATGCTTTTTTGCTGACAGGCTGACCGTGTAGATGAAGGGCTGTACGTAACTTCTTGAAAAATAGTGATAAAAAATATCATGAATAAAAAAAGGTTTTGTGCATGGAAGTCCATAGAATAATGGGTTTATAATTCTAGAAGATGGTCCAAGTTCATCGCACGATATTTTTTTTCTTTTTAATAATCGAATTTATTTATATGTTTAACATATGACTATTTTTATGATATTTTTATGTTAATCGAACTTTTGTTTTGTATTGATATATAATTGTTTATAAATAAAATTTATATAATTTATTCATATAATTTTGATTCCGAAATAATACACTAAAACGTATCAATATCGAAATATTTAATTTCAATACCTCGATCAAAATGATGACTAAAATGAAATTCAAAACTTTACTGATCGTAATCCTACAGCTGATTTAAAATGATCATCCGGACGATGTCCGCAAGCCAAGGGAATCTTCGGTCCAGATCTCAGGCCAGTCAAGTCAAAACTCTTGGACTCATTTTACAATCAAACCTAGACCATTGACTCTGCTTTGTTTAATAGCCATTAGCTCGATCATGTCCATATGTACAAGTTAGCATGCATCAAAGTCAAATAGTGTAACCTAATAGAATTGCCAGATAGTGGGACATCAATATTTTTCCATTCAATCAAAGCTACAGTTATCTAAACAAATGTCGTGCTCAATCGTGCCAGAGAATCTGTATTAATATACCTCCCCATATAACCCCATTTGTGTTTGTCTTAGCAAATCTATTACATTAAAAAAATAAGAAGAGGTAAATGGCTGGAAACTCTTTAAGGTCTGCTTTCATGACCCTCTTCATGTTTGCAATCATCTTATATCCAATGGTAACATGCGATGCAGCTCGGTTCACTCAAGAAGCTTAAACCCCATTAATTAATAGCGCTTGATTATAAATATTACTTATCAATCACGACTACAAGAGTTTTAGATTTAATTGAACAAATCTCATTTTGTTTTGGGTTTCAGTTACAGGACCCATATGTCCTGCTTGTGTATGCTGCACACTGGCACCACCGGGGTCTTGTTGCGAGTGTTGCGCTACTCCCATCGAGATGCAGTCCGAGAATGGCTCTCCCTGAGCTTAGTACCGATATATATCTTTCAGATGTTGCCGAGACTTGTGTAGGCAGTAGTTTATACATATATTGTGAATAAAAGGAATTTATGCAATCTACACACCACTTTGATTAGTTCTGAAAATAAATTAGACTGTTTATTTTCTGTAATCAAATGAAATGATTCATGAATAAAAAAGGACCTCCTAATGGATCCATCTTCTCTCTAATCCTATGAACAAGGTGTTAGGGGTGGGCAGCGGGGCCCCGCACCCCTCTGCCTCACTCCCATCCTCCCCGCCGCCCACTCTCATTCGCCATATGCGGGTGGTTGGGCCCAACCTCTATTTGCATTTCCCTATCAGGGGCGGGCTGATATAAATTGATATGGTACGTTATATTATGAAATTATTTTTATAGTAAAATAGATCTAAAAAATTATATAAAATTATTTATATGTTTATTTGTGTGTAATTTTAAAATATTTTAAAAAATAGAACAAAAGAAACAAATAAGGAAGGTAATGGACTTATCCATTTAGTCTGAGATGTACATTGGGCTATATTATACGACGAACCTATCCATGGGAATGAAACTCGGTGGTTGGATCAACATCGAGTCTGTTTGGGCCCTAACATAAATTATGGTTGACCCAGCTCCTCTCACCTCCAGAAATTCAAGATCTTCTCATGCAATCAGCCTTACTCTTTGCCAGACTAGTAGTGAAAAGTATGTAAAGAGTAATATTAAAATATTAAATAGTAGTAAAAAGTAATAAATAGTAATAAAAAATATGTGAAAAGTAATAATAAAATAATAAATAATAATGAAGTATATTGAGAAGCACTCAAACACAACTTAAATTATATCGTAACTTTAAAGGTCTCCCAACATCCACATAAATCTAAGGCTATGTTGGGATTCGATCACAGATTATTAATAATAATAAAATAATTTATGAATAATAATAAATAGCTTATAAATAATAGTAAAGTAGTATGAAAATATTTGAGAGTAGTTGTGTTTCTAAATATTTGACCCAAATGAATCGATTTTATTTTTTATTTTCTTCCAAAGATCCATTTAAATGATAAAAGGATTTCTGCCTCATTTTGCTATTGAAATGAAATGAAAAATTTGTGAATAGTAATAAAATGGTTTGAGTTAAGATATTTTTTAGATTTTGGAAAAGAACAGAAAAAAAAAGTTTTATAAAAATATTATGAAGTTAAAATATTATTAGAATATATATTTTAATATTATTTTCATCTTAGGAGTTGAAAAAGTTAATTTTTTTTTTTATTTGGAAATTTGAACAAATTGTAATGATTAGATAAAAAAAAATTAAAAATTAAAAATTAAAAAATATTATGTTTAAGTGATATTTGGATATTGAGATGAGATTTTCACCTCATCTCAATATCTAAACCAGCCCTTAGACTCTAAGGCTTAGAGAGATGTTTGAAGTACAAAATTAAAGATTTAGGTGCTAAAAGAAAATATCTTACTCAGGTTTAGACCAAATCCGGCCATTATATCATTTGGCAATACTTAGTCAAAATGAGTTATAAGTTATTGGAATCTTTAAGGGAAAGAGGAAGCTGGAAGTTGCAGTACACGCCTAGAGAGAGCAATACAGGAGTTCATCAAGTTGCCAAATTGGCATTACAATGTGATAATGAGGTGTTATGGTTAGAAGAGGGACCTATGATTATCGATAGATATGTACAGTCTGATAAGCATTGTAATGAATAATGAATAATGAGTTTGATGATGAAAAGAAAATATGTTATTTAGCTTACAAATAAAAAAAGGATAATTCTCTCTCCTTAAAAGTATTCAAATACACTTGTAATCGTCTGCATACATACCGTTATTTGCGAGAGCAACTATTATGTTATCTTAATGAAAATGACGTTGAAATATATTCTTTTGTCTCAGTATTTTCTTTTGCAGCCTCTTTTACAATAATAAAATATTTCGAAAAGCTTGATGGTGGATCGAATGAAAAAATCTGTATTCGAAATACCGAGAAATAATATATACACAATATATTTTATAATAATTTACATAACACTTGTAATAAAATAGAAATGAATGTCTATTGTAAATCTCTTGTGTCTTGATTGTTATCATAGTTTTCTTCCACCATAAGTGAAGATTTTTTAATAAAATTGAGAAAATGTCACTCTTCACTCTTGGACATCTGACATCTCCTCTTCTTAAAAAAAAAAAAAAAAATCATGTCTTTCTGTACAAGCTAGCATGCATCAAAGTCGAAGAGTGTAACCTAATAGAATTGCTAGAGTGGGAAATCAATATTTTCCCATTCAAACAAAGCTGCAGTTTGTTGAAATTACCCCATGAAACGCCTCAGGTTCCTACGGTTCCTCCAGACAAGAAATTCACGAACGACTCATGAGCACAGCAGTAGAATATTTTTCTATTTTAAGTTGGTTACGATGAGCTGTAAAGAATATTCTTTATTATTTTTGTTGCCTATAAATTGGCAAGGCATATTGTATATTGATGTGAAAGAGATAAAGTTTCTTTTTCACTTCCTTAACCTTCCACTCTGCCTACACTCTGTTATTTTGTTTTTCATTATTTTAGCACCAACTTTAACATGGTACCAGAGCTTTGAGCCAAACAAATTCCCAAACCAACAACAACCATGCAAACCCCTCCCACTTAGGAAGCCAACCCCTAAAACAATACAAACATGCCAACCCCTTCCAATCCTGAGGGCAATCCGCACCATCTAGCAAGTCCATTTTTCATTCAACCTGGTGAGGATGCTTCTATTCTGCTAGTTCCTGAACTCCTCACAACCGAAAACTATGTCACCTGGGCTCGAACAATGCGGTGTGCTCTCAACATCAAAAACAAGCTAGGATTCATTAATGGTAAACTTTCTAAACCCATTGATTCATCACATCCTCTTTTCACTGCGTGGGAACGCTACAATGACATGATCATTGCTTGGATTCAACACTCCGTTAGCCTTGAACACAAATCCACCATTGCTCATGCTGATACTGCAGCAAATGTATGGAATGACCTTCGTGAACGCTTCTCCATCCAAAATGCTCCTCGCATTTTCCAACTCATGAACACCATTTCCTCTTTGGTTCAAGATGATGATTCTGTGAGCCTCTACTACAACAAACTGAAAGGCTATTGGGATGAACTCAAAATTTATGAACCAATGCCAATCTGCACTTGTGGCTCGGTAAAAACTCTGATGGACTACCACCATCGCAGCAAGGTGATGCAGTTTTTGATGGGACTACAGGACTCCTATGACTCCATTCGTGCCCAACTTTTGCTATATGATCCTCTTCCTACCTTGAATCGGATCCTTTCTTTAGTTCAACAAGAAGAACGACGCCGACAGCTCCATTCCCTTCCAGCTCCAGTCGCAATGGCCACACGAGGATCTTCTCCGCGAAATCAGTCCTCTGCTCGCAAAGACTGCCTGTTTTGCTCCCATTGCCACACCTCTGGACATTCCTTGGAACGGTGCTTCAAGGCGAATCCAAACCTTCCTATTTGTTCCCACTGTCGCATCTCAGGCCACACCAAAGACAAATGCTATAAATTACATGGTTTCCCACCTGGACACAAAAATAGTTTCAATAATAAATCCTATGCTAACAATATTTCTCTTGAGCAGGAGCAAGTTAACAATGGCTCACCTATTACTCAGGAGCAATACAGTCGGCTTCTTGTTTTACTACAGCCAACACTAGAGTCCCCTATTCCTACTGCAGTTAATCACGTCCAAACCATTGTTTCTGACCAAGCAGCTACTTCCATGTCTGGTACACCACTTTGTTTATCAGTAAATACATGCCACAACACGTATCAACAATCCACACCATGGATTATCGACACTGGAGCTACAGACCACATGGTCCGCAACCCAAATTTTTTCACACACAACACCAAACGAGTCAATCATGCGGTCAAGTTGCCTAATGGCACCTCTACTGCCACTACCCACATTGGCGATATTCTTCTTTTGCCCCATTTAATTCTCAAAAACGTTCTATGTGTTCCAGATTTTTATTTTAATCTTATCTCTGCCAAATCACTAACCAAACACTCTAATTGTTGTCTCATTTTTTTTTCAGACTCTTGTTACATCTAGGACCTTTCCTCTTGGATGATGACTGGACAGGGTAAAGTGCATGATGACTTGTATCACTTGCAGCTCCAGAAACCTGTCCCGACTGCTCTAAAATCTTTTTTTTCTGCATTACTTCCCTCAAAATATGTCAATACTACTGTTAATACAAGGTTTGATGACTTTACTTTGTGGCATTATTGGCTTGGGCATAGCTCCATGACTCAGCACGTTTTGAATGATATAAATGGAAATCATTTTAAGCTTTCGGCTAACAAAAATCCTCCTTGTAGTATCTGTCCTTTGGCCAAACAACACAAATTATCTTTTCCTCAATCCATCACCAAAGTGAACAAACCTTTTGATCTTATATCAGCTGATATATGGGGTCCCAATCAAACACAAGCCAATGATGGCTCAAAATATTTCCTAAGCATTGTTGATCAGTTCACTAGATGTACATGGATTTATTTATTGAAAGCTAAGTTTGAAGCACAGATTTCTCTACAAAATTTTTGTTTACTTGTTGAAACCCAGTTTGAGGCCATTATTAAAATCATTAGGACTGACAATGGAGTCGAGTTTTTAATGCCTCTCTTTTATCAAAATAAAGGCATTTTACATCAACTTACATGTATTGCCACCCCACAACAAAAAGCCTAAGCCGAAAGAAAGCACCAACACATTTTAAACGTAGCGAGAGCCTTAAAATTCCAATCCAGTCTTCCTATGAAATATTGGAATGATTTTGTATTAACGGTAGTTTATTTGATAAATCGAACACCAACACCACTTCTTGGTCACACATCACCCTTTGAAGCCCTCTATCACACCAAACCTTCATATTCCCACTTGCGTGTTTTCAGGTGTTTATGTTTTGCCTCAACTCTTAGCCACGCTCGCCAAAAATTTGACCCACGAGCTCGTAATTATTCTTGAGCTATCCGTATGGTGTCAAAGGGTATAAATTGCTCGACTTAAACACTCACCAAATATTTATTTCTTGTGACATCGTGTTCCATGAGCACATCCTTCCATTGCAACTTTCCACCAACACCATTCTAGACTCCCTTCACAAACACTTGAGATCTCCCCTACCTCTCATGAACCTCAGCCATTGCAAAACATGTTTTATCATTTAACACCAACCCCTGATACACCAATGCAACCAGATTCTCCTCCTAATATCGTAGAAAACAACTTAGACCTCCCCAACCCAATTTCCTCCTCTGAAAATCCCGAAACTCAAGCCATTCCCCCTCGCTCAAATAGAACAAGACGTGCCCCTGCCTATTTACATGACTTTCATTGCCAACAAGCTACTGCAGTTGCACCCCCCAGTCGACATTCAAGCTGCAAGGTTCATCCTCTTCATCGAGCACTTCACAGGTTTTATTTCCTTTATCTTCATCTCTATCTTATAATTCTCTTTCACCACAATTTAAAGCTTTCACCACTTCCATATCCACAAACACTGAGCCCGCATCTTACACCCAAGCCATCAAAGATCCCATTTGGCATGAGGCAATGAAGCAAGAGCTCAATGCTCTTGAGCTTAATGAGACTTGGACCATTGTTAATTTACCCCATGAAAAGAGAACTGTTGACTACAAATGGATTTACAAATATAAATTCAAAGCGGACGGAACAATTGATCGAGCTAAAGCTCACTTGGTCGCCAAAGGATTTACACAACGTGAAGGAATCGACTTCCATGATACTTTTTCTCCGGTTGCTAAACTTGTATCCATTCGATGTCTTCTTGCAATGGCAGCTATAAAAGGATGGGATCTCCAATAGCTTGACGTTAATAACGCTTTCCTATATGGCGAGCTCGATGAAGAAATTTACATGCGACCACCTCCAGGACATCCTGCCGCAAAGACCAATCAAGTGTGTCGTTTGAAGAAAAGCCTTTATGGGCTGAGACAAGCTTCACGGCAGTGGAATGCCAAACTCACGTCTTCCTTGGCTGAATTCGGATTCATCCAATCCAAGGCCGATTATAGTTTATTCACCAAGTCTACAGTAAAATCATTCATGGCATTACTTGTATGCGTAGATGTAACAGCCCGCTAAAATTATCAGTTTTGAATTATTTCCCGACAGCAGTCACCATCTCTCTCGTCTTTACCCTCATCTGGAATCACGCGTATAGATTATCTTTTCCGTAAATCACGTAATTTGTTCTTCACCGACAGCTGTAAAATCATGAACAGTTTTATCCTAAGCATTGTACCTCGATGGCGTTTTCCCGGATCTTATCCATTGAATTTCAAAGTATTAGATAAGCTTGTTTTTAAAATAGCACAATTATAATAATTTAATGAGCTCTGAAAATATTATAATTGTGGATAATTATTTAGATTAAATATTTTAATTGTTTTAAGATATTAAGAGGTTTAATTTTACGTTGAAAATTCTTATTTAAATTTAAGTGTTTTATGCACTTTGATTAATTAATGATACTTTATCATTTTATATAATGATGAAGAAAATATTATTTTATAAACCTTAGTTTATAAAATAATATTCTATCTTAATTCTTCTCAGTGTAGTAATTAAGTGTTTTATTAATTTAAATGATTTTATCCTCTTCGATTAATTAACGGTACTTTATCATTTAATATAATGATGAAGAAATATTATTTTATAAATTTTAGTTTATAAAATAATATTCTACCTTAATTCATCGTAGTGTTTTATTTAAAGTGTTTTATTTAAAATAAAACATTTACGCGTTTTTAATCAGTGTTTTAACTCACTGTTGGTTTATTTGAGGATCCCGAAATGTAGAATTGAAGCGATATACTCTGGCCCTACCTTTTTTCTCTTCACTTTTTCTCTTTTTCTTTTTATTTTCTTTTTTCTCTCCCTCTCTCTCTCTTGGTCGACGGAATGAAGGAAGCCACCATGGCCGTTCGGTTTCAAGGTCCCAGCCGGCGCCACCTCCGGCCGCCGGACCCCACCTCCCACTCCGGCCTCATCCTCTCCCTCCGGCGAGCACAACCACGCCGGTGGTGTACTAAACCGACCTCTCATTCTCTCTCTTTCTCCCTTCAAAGATATGGGTCTCTAGGGGTTTTTCACATTTTTGGACCACCATACACGGCCAAATCAACCACCAAGCACCACCATTGGACTCACCTCATCAAGGGCTTCCTCCCCATGTCTTTCTTTTTCCCAAACTCTCACTTTTCTCATATGGGTTTCTTAAAAACAACCGTTCGGTTTCACCACCGTGCGCCGCCGTACACGGCCACCCGTGGTGTTTCACCACCACCATCTTGTTCCTCTCATCCTCATGAACCTCCCCAAGAAATTTCATGGCCAACGGAGCTTCGTAGAGCTCTCACTCTCCTACACTCTCCAAGGCCAAAAATGGTTTCAAACGGCCGATCCGCCGCCGTTAGCCACCGTCCGACCACCACCTCGCTACCACAGCTCCACCACATGTTCATCTACCTATCCCTAGCTTGCCATGAAGTTCTATGAATTTTCGCTACCTCGCGTTTCCGCTCACCGTTCGGATTTACTGTTCACGGCGTGATGCCGCCGTGCTCCGCCACCTTTGACCATCACAAGGCGACCATGAACCTTCCAAGGCCACGCTTAGCTTTTCTCGGTTCCAAACTACCACTTTATGTGGTGGACAGCCACCGTACGCGGTGTTACCGCCACGTACGTTCCTCCGACGCATGTTCGTGACGAACAACGAGCGACGCACGGGTTATCCCGTCGATGGTATAACCTTCTATCTCTAGTTATTTTACGTTTAAAATAGTTAGTTGGTTGGTTTGTGGATTGTGTAGTTGTATTTGTGGAGTTCGTTGCGTAGTTGTGAAGCGAAGTGTGGTTGTGAAGTGTTGAGTTTGATTGTGTATTTTGTGGACTGTGCTGTGAAGTATAGGCGTGAGATGGATGCCGTAGATGTGATACGGCGGGTTGTGTGAAGAGAATACGCGTGTAGCGTATTCTGTGTAATGCAGCGACGCGCCGCGCGACGTGCGCTGTAGTGATGTGTGTCGTAGAAGGAAGGGAGTACGCATGTAGTGTACTCCGTGTTGTATGGCGATGCATCGTGTGATGTGCATCGTGTTGATGAGTGTTGTAGCGAAGGAAGTACGCGTAGCGCGTACTCCGTGTCGCGTAGCGATGCACCGTGAGACGTGTATCGCAGTGATGGGTTTTGTAGTGTGAATGGAAGAGAGTTCACGTGAGTGTACTCTGTACTAGGTCGTGATACACCGGATGGCGTGTCACGAAGGGTTGGATGGCGTAGCAGAGAAGTGTGGAGCGTATGGTGTAGTGTTGGGAAACTGTATGACAGTGTCCCGAAACAGTGATGATATGGATTATAGTCCGGGGTGACTGATGTCATCTTGTGGTTGACTATGGCTAAGAGTATATGGATTGAGAAAGGAATTGTTTGTTTGGTTATTATTGATAATTTTAATGAACTTGTTTTAGTGCAAAGGCTTTCTGAAGTCAAATTATCTCTTCTGGGTATAGTGAAACCTCACGTTGCCCGTGGTGTTGCAAGTGCTCATAATATGGCAATTGAGTTCAGAAGTGAAAATCTTAAGGACTTGAGTGTTCCTCTTCCAGCTGTTGTGCAGTTCCTCGTGTTTCGCACTCTATTCTCATAGAACGCGACGATCGAGGTAAGTTAGCCTCTAACTTACTATCAGTTTATTGTGTATGTGTGATGGGTAAGAGAACTACAATTTATGTATGTATGTTATCGTATATGCCATGTCATGCTATGTCATTACATGTTTATCTGCTACGTATGATTTAATCTCTCATGAATAATTATCTGTTACATAATCTTTTCTGTCATACAATGATGTATGTTATAAGTATGCCATGTTAAGTATGCCATGAAATGTTATGATTAAATCATATTGTGCCATTTACAAGTATACGCCATGTTAGAAAAGTATATGATATTAATTAATATCTCATGCATTAAGAAAGATAAGACATGTTATGTTACTTATAATACGTGGGGCCACAACAACTGTGGAGTACGTATTATATCTTATGTTATGTTATGATAATACGTGGGGCCACAACAACTGTGGAGTACGTATTATATTTTAGTTACTTATAATGCGTGGGGCCACAACAACTGTGGAGTACGTATTATATTTATGTTATGTTACTTATAATGCGTGGGGCCACAACAACTGTGGAGTACGTATTATATTTATGTTACTTATAATGCGTGGGGCCACAACAACTGTGGAGTACGTATTATATTTATGTTATGTTACTTATAATGCGTGGGGCCACAACAACTGTGGAGTACGTATTATATTTATGTTATTTTATTTATAATGCGTGGGGCCACAACAACTGTGGAGTACGTATTATATCTTATGTTATGTTACTTATAATGCGTGGGGCCACAACAACTGTGGAGTACGTATTATATTTATGTTATGTTACTTATAATGCGTGGGGCCACAACAACTGTGGAGTACGTATTATATTTATGTTATGTTATTTATAATGCGTGGGGCCACAACAACTGTGGAGTACGTATTATATCTATTGTTATGTTACTTATAATGCGTGGGGCCACAACAACTGTGGAGTACGTATTATATTTATGTTACTTATAATGCGTGGGGCCACAACAACTGTGGAGTACGTATTATATTTATGTTATGTTACTTATAATGCGTGGGGCCACAACAACTGTGGAGTACGTATTATATTTATGTTATTTTATTTATAATGCGTGGGGCCACAACAACTGTGGAGTACGTATTATATCTTATGTTATGTTACTTATAATGCGTGGGGCCACAACAACTGTGGAGTACGTATTATATTTATGTTATGTTACTTATAATGCGTGGGGCCACAACAACTGTGGAGTACGTATTATATTTATGTTATGTTATTTATAATGCGTGGGGCCACAACAACTGTGGAGTACGTATTATATTTATGTTATGTTACTTATAATGCGTGGGGCCACAACAACTGTGGAGTACGTATTATATTTATGTTATGTTATTTATAATGCGTGGGGCCACAACAACTGTGGAGTACGTATTATATTTATGTTATGTTACTTATAATGCGTGGGGCCACAACAACTGTGGAGTACGTATTATATTTATGTTATGTTATTTATAATGCGTGGGGCCACAACAACTGTGGAGTACGTATTATATCTATGTTATGTTACTTATAATGCGTGGGGCCACAACAACTGTGGAGTACGTATTATATTTATGTTACTTATAATGCGTGGGGCCACAACAACTGTGGAGTACGTATTATATTTTATGTTACATGAAGTATGGGGCCACAACAACTGTGGAGCATACACTACATGAGACACAGCAATTGTGACATGTAGAATACGTGGGGCCACAACAACTGTGGAGTACGTATTATATTTTATGTTATGTGAATTCATGGGGCCACAACAACTGTGGAGCATGAAGTATGGGGCCACAACAACTGTGGAGCATACACTACATGAGACACAGCAATTGTGACATGTAGAATACGTGGGGCCACAACAACTGTGGAGTACGTATTATGTTTTATGTTACTTGAATACGTGGGGCCACAACAACTGTGGAGTACGTATTAATGCACGTTATTAATCAAGACAATTAAATAAGATTCCAAGTTTATGTTAAGTCAAGTTTCAGATCAAGTTCATGTTATGTTATGCTCACGTACATGTTATGTTCATGTTCATGTTATGTTCCAAGTTCATGTTCACATCATGTTATGTTCACGTTTATGATACGTTCAAGCTCACGTTCATGTTATGTTATGTTCATGTCCATGTTATGTTTCACGTTCATGTTATGTTGATTGTTCATGTTATGTTTTAAGCTTAAGTTCATGCCATGTTAAGTCAAGTTCAGTTCACGCTTAAGTTCTGGTTAAGTCATGCTATATGTCAAGTTATACTATGTTTATGTATGACTATAATTATGCATTTATGCTTTTACTGCCATGCATGCATTTTTAACCTGTGTGTGAGTTTTATGTTAACTTACTGAGATTTGTAATCAAATCTCACTGTGGTAGTCCCAACTACCATTCCCCCCGAATGGTAGATCTTGTTACAGGACCCAAAGGAGAATTGGAATCTGACCAATTGAATACGGTCATCTAGGCTACAGTGCGATGTTGATGATGGTATAGTATTTAACTTAGGTTAATACTTATACTTTTGGATTTGTATCTCAAGTATTCTTTTGATCACAACCATTTTAGACTAGTGTGGTGATCACGGCTTTTTAGTATGCTATTATGTATGAAATATGTTTCAAGTATTTGGGATATTTTTAGTTTGGTGCATAGTATTGCTAAAGAAAAAAGTTATCCGCTGCGAATATTGCATAATGCTAGATGCATGTTAGGAACATTGCATCTTATATGTCATGAACGGGGGCAGGTAACCTTGTGTTGCATGTCTCGACGCTTCAAATGTCCGTTCAATCCCAAGCGGAATTTGGGAGCGTCACAGTAGATGACATAGTCTTGCTAAGCTCAGATAGCACGTCTACTACTGTTGTGAAGAAGTTTTTGGAAACCAAATTCAAAATCGAGGATCTAGGGAGCCTGAAATATTTCCTTGAAATGGAGGTGGGATGTTCAGAGAAGGGGATACAACTATGTCAGCGAAAATACACATTGGACATCCTTGCAGAAACCGGGATGCTGGCATCAAAACCGTCTCGCCTACCTATGGAGCCTAACGTCAAACTAAGCAAAGACGAAGGTGAAGCCTTCAAAGACCCTGTTTTATACTGAAAGTTGGTTGGCAAGCTCCTTTACCTCACACATACACGGCCGGATTTAAGCCAAAGTGTGCACTTACTCAGTCAATTCATAGAAGCACCTCGTGTCCCTCACTATGATGCAATGCTCAGAGTAATCCGATACGTTAAAGGGACTCCAGGGCAGGGACTTTTCTTCCCTGCCAATTCTACACTTGAACTTATTGCTTATTCTGATGCAAGCTGGGCAGATTGTCCTGACACACGGAGATCGACTACCGGTTTTTGTGTTTTCTTAGGAAGTTCTCTTGTATCTTGGAAATCCAAGAAGCAAACAAGCGTGTCGAGATCCTCTGCCGAATCCGAGTATAGAGCGATGGCAGCCGTGGTCTGTGAACTTACATGGCTCCGATACCTGTTTGATGATTTATGCATCAAGTGTCGAAGCCTGCAACTTTATATTGTGATAATCTTGCAGCGATTATATTGCGGCAAATCCCTCTTTCATGAACGGACAAAGCACATCGAAGTGGACTGTCATCTGGTTCAAGACAAAATATCAGATGGACAAGTAGTAACAGCCCATGTCCCTTCACATCTCCAAGTAGCAGACCTGCTCACTAAGCCTTTACATTCTCCTGCATTCACTCGACTTCTGTCCAAGATGAGAGTTATTAACATATACTTTCCATCTTGCGGGGGATGTTGAAATTATTCCATGAAACGCCTCAGGTTCCTACGGTTCCTCCAAATAAGAAATTCACAAACGACTCATGAGCATAGCAATAGAATAATTTTCTGTTTTAAGTTGGTTACGATGAGCTGTAAAAAATATTCTTTATTCTTTTTGTTGCCTATAAATTGGCGAGGCATATTGTATATTGATGCGAAAGAGATAAAGTTTCTACTTCAATTCCTTAACCTTCCACTCTGCCTACACTCTGTTATTTTGTTTTTCATTCTTTCAACACCAACTTTAACACAGTTATCTAACCAAATGTCGTGCTGAATCCTGATGTAAGGCCAGAGAACCTGTATAAATATACCTCCCCATATAACCTCATTTGTGTTGGTCTTAGCATTTAAAAAACAAAAAAAGAGGTCTGCAAACTCTTTGAAGCCTACTTTCGTGACCCTCTTCGTGTTTGCAATCACACTACAAGAAAAACGATCATTTTGATTGCGAATACTATTTTCGTTGCAATAAATTAACCATAAAAGTCTGTTTTTCTTGTAGTGTCATCTTATCCCCAATGGTAACATGCAATGCAGCTCGGTTCACTCAAGAAGGTAAAAGCCCCATGAATTAATATCGCTTGATTATAAATATATATTACTTATCAATCAGGACTACAAGAGTTTTAGATTTAATTGAACAATTCTCGTTTTGTTTTGGGTTTCAGTTACAGGACCCATATGTCCTGCTTGTGAATGCTGCATACCTGTGCCACCAAGGTCTTGTTGCCTGTGTTGCGCTACTCCCATCGAGACACAGTCCGAGAATGGGTCTCCTTGAGCTTAGTACCAATATCTATCTTTCAGATACTGTCGAGACCTATGCGGGCAGCAATATATACATACATAGTGAATAAAAGGAATTTCTAGATCTGCAGCCTACACACCACTTTGATTAGTTCTGAAAATAAATTAGACTGTTTGGTTTTTGTAATCAAACAAAATGATTCATGAATAAAAAGGACTTTCTAATGGATCCATCTTCTCTCTAATCCAATGAACATGGTTATATGATGTGACGAAGATGGTTTACGCATGCTATGAAATTGAGTTTATGCATGATGGATCAGCATTGAGTCCGATCGGGCCCTAACATAAATTATGGTTGACGCGGCTCTTCTCTCACCTCCAGATCTTTTCATGCAAATCAAATCAAAACATAAATTATAGTTGACCCAGACCTGCTCACTGCCAGCGCTCGACCAAATCAAATCATAACTTTGAAGGGCTCTGAACATCCACATAAATTTTGAGCCTATGTTTGGATGAGAAAATTATTTCAGATTATCTATAAATATAAATAAAATAATTTATAACTAATAGTAAATAATTTATAAATAATAATATAGTGGTCTGAAAATTTCTAAGAACACTTGTGCTCCCAAATATTCCACCCAAATTTTATGGCTGAAAAATAATTTGGTTAGGGATCGGTTAGGTTTGGTCAGCCAAAACCATGATGGCCAAAATTATTATACATTTGCCTAGTTTAATGGAGATATTTTTTAAGTAAACTAGTTAAAATTTAGTCAAGATTTGACTATACCTAGTTCCCTATTAGTAGTTTTAGCTGCTAAAAGAAAATATTTAGTCAGGCTTAGACCAAGTCCAACCATTTTTGCGCCAGTTTGGATTTCAACTTTATCTTAACTCATTTTATTTAATTATTATAATTTTTTTAAATTTTAACAAAAAATATAATAAATAATTTAAAATTTTTAAATCTCAAAATAATAATATTATTATAATAATATTTTATTCAACTTTCATCTCAATTCAACTCAATATTCAAACGCAACCTTAATCATTTGGCAATACTTATTCAAAATTGATTTTAGTCAAACCAAAAGTTATAAGTTATTGGAATCTTTAAGGGAAAGAGGAAGCTGGAAGTTGCAGTACACGCCTAGAGAGAGCAATACAGGAGTTCATCAAGTTGCCAAATTGGCATTACAATGTGATAATGAGGTGTTATGGTTAGAAGAGGGACCTATGATTGTCGATAGATATGTACAGTCTGATAAGCATTGTAATGAATAATGAATAATGAGTTTGATGATGAAAAGAAATTTTTTTTTTTAAATAAAAGAGACTATTTAGCTTACAAATAAAAAAAGGATAATTCTCTTTCCTAAAAAGTATTCAAATACACTTTTAATCGTCTGCATATCGTTTTAGTGAGGGAAACTATTATGTTATTTTAAAGAAAACGACCATGAAATATATTCTTTTGTATCAGTATTTTCTTTTCAGCCTCCTTTGCAACAACAAAATATCTCGGTCAAGTCTTTCCTGTAGCCTCTCAAATAAAATAAAAAGTGAAATAATACTTGCATCAAGAGTACTATATAAGCACCATACAATCATTTTAAAAAATGAATATATATGAAATTTACATGAAAAGAAATTAGTTTTTTAATAGTAAACATCATTTTTCTTCAAAACGATTGCCCGACATTTACATACTCCACAATTGTATGTAGCATTACATTTTTTACATGCATTTTTTAACACTTCTAATTTTTTTAAAAAAAATTCACAACATTATTAAAAAGCACTTCCTCAATAATTAAGTTTAAAAAAAAAAAAATCCAGTGAGAGCATCCAGTCCGAAGAGTAGCATTTTCTTAAAAGATTATATTTTTTTTAGAAATTTAAAAGAATTATTAATTTTTGTGTTTGGATAATAGTTAGTTAATGATCAATTAGGAAAAAAAAACTTAAATAAATCGTTAAAAATTTTGAGTAATGCTACTTATCATTATTTTTTCATCATCATCGCATTGTTTCATGTTGTGCTATTAGATAATTGGAAATTATTTCTTATATTTTATTTGTGAATCTATCATCTAATGTCATATTATAAAATAATGAGAGTATTATAACAAAAGAAATGAAGAAACGTTCGTTAGAACAAGTGATACCGCATCCGCATAGCATGTAGGTAAGAAGGAAAACAATCGAAGTCTAAGAGCATTGTTAATGGATTATGCATATGTAAATGACAATTTTGATGAATGTAAGATGAATTTAGATTTTGGCTATTTCATTTATATATATAAGTCTCAACATTAGAATAGCTATTTTTATTATTATATAACAATAAAATAATATAAGATGAATTTGATTTTAACTATTCACATCAAATCTCCACATTGGATATCTATTTATTTATTATATAATAATTTAAAAAATATTTAAATTTTTAATAATTAATTTATCATATTTTAATTATTAATTTATTTTATTTTATCACATCTTACTATTTAATTTTAAAAAAATTTATGGAAGTTTATGGATGTAGATGGAGAGAAGAGAGAGAGTGTTATAAAAAAAATAATAAAATAAGTATTTTGTATATGTACCGTAGATATCAAATTTGATATTTTCTTTATAATTACTGTAGCTAAAAGTTATAAAATTTGTTAATGGTTAATCTATTAGAGGTGAATTTTGTATCTCATAATTAAAAAGTACACGTATATTTTGAAATACATAATCCAATAAGACTGCACTAAAGAACTATCCGACCCTTCTTAATACACGATGTGATTGATGGGAGTCGGGACACCATACTTGGATAGTTGGATTTGCGTATAAACTGTTGAAATTTTCTGGCTGTGACCATTCTCCATGAATCTTTTGGTTCTCTCTTCCTAATTGAAAAATGATTTAGCGATAAAAGAAAACTTTAAAATTAAATTTATAAATTAACATAATTTATTCTAGTATATTAGATTATAAAATTATTTTTATTAAAAATTATATTTAAAATATCACATGAACTTACAATAGTTTATAAATTTACATTTTTTTTAGATGTAACCCTCATCTTTCTAATTACTTCATCATTTTCAATGGAAGACGAGATTAAGGCCTTGTTTGAATTGTGAGTTGATATGAAAATTAAATAAAATATTATTTGAATATTATTTTTGTTTTAAAATTTAAAAATATTAAATTATTATTTTTATTTGGTTTAGAAGTTTGATAAAATTGTAATGATTAAATAAAATGAAATTAGAATAGATACTTTCTGAAAAGAAATGAAGCCTAATATACAACATAATTGTGAGGGAGTTTGTTCCTAGTGCTGAGCCAAACCACACAGGCTTAGTCCGCGAGGCACTAGTAGGTCTAAGGGCAGCCTGATAGAAGGAAAGTGGTATGAAACTATAAAAGGATAGGATGGACCGGGCTAGGAAGGGCAAGGTCGGCCCAGGAAGCCTAGAAAGAAGCAGCGAGGTAACACACACGAGACATAGATCCTGAGTTAGAAGGCTTGACACCACTACCGACCGACAACTCACATACGCAGGGTTGGGGACAACCCTTGCCCTAAACCCTGGTGGTTGGACAGGCCAGAAAGGTGAGCTTGCATAACCAAGGCCACTGCATTTAATGAAGGATGAAGATGGGCATGCCACGACGTGAACTCTGGATTGTTAGTGGTCGCCACGATCAGGCATGGATGGCTTGTTGCATGGTAGGAAGTTGGCAAAGGATATGACCTAGGTACAGAGTGACATCCCTATGTGAGCTCCTTTAAATTTACAGACTGAGAACCCAGAAACTGACTTAGGCATCAGAGGTGTTTCTCACTACCCCGAGCCCTCATTTCACCATATACGCAGGAATAGGTCATCGCAAAGTTGCTTGGACTGCAAAACACAACATCAACAGTGGCGCTGTCTATGAGATATTTCCTATAGAAACGTATCCTTCGCATGATGGCAACGATGCGTTCCCAGACTTCATGAAGAGAAGAAGAACAATTCGAAGTAATGGAAGCAAGACTCACTGAAATGGGAAACACAATAAGGAAACTGATGGAGGAGGTGGGAACTCTTCGGCAAGAAAACACCGTGTTAAGAAGAACCAATGAAAAACTAGCAGGAGGAACAGAACCCAGCCATGATGAGCACGCCAAATCACGATGCACCTCAGAAGTCATTACGACCGTTGAAGAAAGATGCATAATGCACCTCGAGCTCGGGGACAAGTATGCAGAAATGGCCGAACAAATGGGCACGCCATCCTCTGTAGGCCAGCTGCTCACTAGCATGGATCTACAGTACAGCGCAGGAGTCATGGTCATCTTTCCCCAACCTAAATTCAAGGTTCCCAGATGGAAGCTTAAGATGGATCCAAGGACTTGCTAGAACACTTGGAGACGTACATGACACGTCACGAGTTCTTAGGAAAGGTCGCGTGAAGAGCCTTCCTACTAAAGCTAAAGGGGGCAGTGAGGGCCTAGTTGGGGTCCCTACCATTAGGGCCAGTGGACATCTTTGGTGACCTGGCCCGACATCTTTTGTGACCTGGCCCGTCTCTTCCTAATGCAATTTATGGCAAGCTGGAAGAGGAAGCGCCCAGCCTCCCACCTCGTAACAGTAAAACAATGCGATGACGAGAACCTGAAGTCATACCTCTCACAATTCAATCGGGAGCACATGACCACGGACGACCAGGATGAAAAGATCACTCCCCTAGCAAAACTGTCCGGGTAATCTAACTACGGAACCCGTTCATGACCGAGATAGTGTGAAAGACCCCCACGACGCTAAGAGAGTCCATGGATTGGGCTGACTACTTTATCAACGCCAAGGACACCCTTCGAGCCTTGTATTTTTAGTAGTAAGATAGTTTATAAATAATAGTGAGATAGTTTGTTTTATAGAATTTTGGAAAATGACAGAAAAAGTTGAATAAAAAATATTATAAAATTAAATATTATTATAATATAGTTTTTTTATTTTTTATTTTTTTGGTTTTGAAATAGTTAAATTTTTTTTTGGTTTGAAAGTTTGGAAAAGTTGTAATGATTAGTTTGAAAATATTTTTATTTTAGTGATGTTTGGGATGGATGAGATGAGATAAAATTTTTTTCCAAACAAGCCAGATGTTATTGATTTCAAAACTTTTCATAATTTCATTCTCAAATATCACTCAAACATGAAACATTTTTTCAATTTCAAATATTCAACTTTTTCACTTATCATTACCTAATCATTATAACTTTCTCAAAATTCAAACAAAACATAAAAAATAATACAATTTTTTTAAATTTTAAAACAAATGTTTAAAAAATATTTTAATTTTATAATATTTTTAGTTAACTTTTTCTCTCTCATTTTTCAAAATTCAGTCAAGTATTTTAACTTTTATCATCCATGTGTCAACCATTATTATTGTTTTTTGTTTTCATTTTCCAGCTCTTAATTTTTTATTTATGGATTTGTTTTTTGAATTTTGTTTTGAATTTCATAGGTTTAGGGAGATACTGTGGTGCGATGTCTCTAACAATATTTTATTAATGGAGTTTTAACAAAGAGATCAACATAATCAATCTTACAATCATGGGGACTAAAGTTAGATTAAAAAATACAGACAACTTCATTTTGAGAGAAACCATTTGTACTAAACAAATAAAAAGGGTAAGAAAATAGGACAACATATATATATATATATATATATATATATACTAGGACAGGATCAACGTGCAAAGCATGTTTGCTTAGTTGGGTGAAATGATTAATTTTTAAAAAATAACGTATATTTCATAAATAAAGTTAATTTCATTTAATAATTTATGGCATTGGAAAAAATGTGAGTTCTAGTAACTATTTGAGCGTAATGATAGTTAAGTAGACTACAATAATTACATGCTTGCATAGATTTGAAGATAAAAATATTAGGTCAATACATAGTCCAATACATAATTATAGCATTGATAAATTGTTTGCATAAGTTTAATATAAATCCAACAAAAACATTAGTTTAAAATATGAGTCCTTTGATGTTTCCACAAATAATTCTTAGTCTAATTATTTGTCCATTGGAAACAAGAGAAATGCTTTGGGACTTGAATTTGGGTTTCGAATCTCTTTTTTTTTTTTACTCAGTAATTAAGGAAGTATTTTTTAGTAATGTTGTAAATTTTTTATTTTTAAAAAAATATTTAAGAATATTAAAAAAATGAATGAAAAAAATAAAAAAAAAAATTCGCCTTATTCGATGGGTTCTCGGGCCACACCCCTTGGGGGATATAGCACTACTTTGAAACAATATTTCAATTTTGTTTAGAGAAAGTACCAAAATGTTTTCCCTCCCAAGCTTAATTTCAAAATCATGCACATTTTGTCTTACTTGCTGCACAACAGTTTTTCCTATTTTTTCCTCCACATTCCAGTAAGAGCTTTGCTATACATAAGCTTACAAACTACACACTACATATTTTTTTTAAAAAAATTTTATCATTATTTTTTAATTTATTATTCTTAAACTAATTAAATTTTTCTACTCATTATCCATATACCAAATCTTTAGTAAAGAGAAACAAAAAAAGTATGGTATGTAATGTAATGGCTTATGTTTAGAATTTTTCTTTCAAAAAAGCCTAAATTCAATTTCAACCATTAATAAAAGACATGTCATTGCTTAGAAGTGATGATCATCGGCCGTCAACAATCTAATGCCCCCCAATCCACCGGTACGAGGTCTTTCGTTCATTAATGGGCTCCACCATTAACCATTCAACATTACACAGCGAAGCACCTTATTATTATTACCTACCTTGACCATCGTTATAAAAGCTCCATGCATTTACAAGATGCTAGAAAATACCAGAGAAAGGAAAGGAAGGTGGAGAGGAAAAGAGTAGGGATGACAATATGTGACACGACTCGTTAATCCAACACGAACACACAACACGATAAAAGTGGGTTTGGATTTAAGCTTATAAGGTTCGGGTCAAAATGGGCTGACTCGTTAAGACACAATTGCTTAATGGGTCACTAACGGGTCAATCCATTAAGAAAATAAAAATTACACTTCTACCTTTCTAACTAAAAACATAAAAAAGAAAAACCCTAAGTGAAAAGAGACCCATCCTGCGCTGCACACTCCCCTACCTTACTCCTCTTCTAGAACTGTCTTCATTTTGATTTTCTTCATTTTTCCTCTTCTTGTCTTCATTTTTCCCTCATTTTCTGATTTTAGAAAAAACCCTAAGGGCCTAACCAAGCTAACCCATGCCGCGCGGCCATGACACCTTGACCTCGTCGCTCAGCCATCTCACAGTCATGACATCATAGCCTCCACTTCCAGGCCATCTTCTCATCTTCTCTCTCTCTCTCACGTTTCCCTCACGATAATTCCTACATCTTTTGTAGGTTCATAATTTGTTTAGATTTGTATGTGTATAATCATATTTAGGATTATAATATTAATGTTTACAATGCACTATGCAGTATGTATAGCTTTGTGAGTTTGTTATTTTGTTTTCTTGTTTCTCATATCTAGTATTGTTGGGATTTTCATTTTAATTTCGGTATATTTATTTTTGGATTTTAATTTTGTAATTGTAGTTAGATTTATATTTTTTTATAGACATTGTAATTTTAATATTTATATAAAATTAATTAGGTCAAATGAGTTAACGAATCGTGTTCGTGTCCATTAATATGAACGGGTTAAAACGGGTCATAATGGGTCGTGTCGTGTCATGTCGTATTAACCTTTTCGTATGATTTACTAACGGGTCATGTCATGTCAACCTGTTATCTTAATAGATCGTGTTAGGGTTTAGAATTTTGACACGAAACCCTTAACGGGTCTTGTTCGAGTTGACCCATTAACTGTAATGCACATGCCTTGACACGACACGAACAAGACCCATTAACACGATTTGACACCCCCATGAAAGAATGATGTCATGGGCCACATCAACATTCTGGTGGCTGGACTTGGAGTGCTTCGTCTCGATCGGCAGGTCTTCAGTTTCTAGGTGATCGAGATTTTCTTCTCTTAGCACTAACATACCCATTTTCCTCATCTCTCTCTCTCTTTAGCTCTAGCCTCTAGCTCTCTTGGAAGCCCTCTGTTTGACCTCCATGCTTTTTGTAGGCAAACGTTCATTTCCTATAGATTGGAATAGATGTAAATTTTTTTGTTTTTAACTTGTTTTGTTGTTGTTCTTAATTTTTCTCTAGTTATAGATCTGAATAGATCTTCATATATTTGAAGAGATCCTCTTCAGATCTCAACGTTCTTGGGGTTTTTTTTTATTCGGATCTGTTATTCGCATCTGGAAATGTTTATATTTCCTTAATTTTGTTAGTATATATATATATATATATATTTTCCTTTTTTGGGTTCAATATGCATTTTCTCATACTTGGAAAGAATGATTTTTTTGTGTACTATTTCTCTTTAGTTATATTATTTCTCTTTAGCTGTTTCTTTATCTCTTACCATTTTCTTTTTTGAACTCACAGACCTGAAAATTTATTTCTCAAATTTGGAGGGAATTTTTTTTTTTTTAAGATCTGAAAGTTTTATTATTATTTCCATTAGTGTATTAATTTATGACGCAAACTCAATCATCAATCATAGAGGTGGCAATATATTACACGACTCGTTAACCCAATACGAGCATGACATGATAAAAACGGGTTTGGATTTATCTTTAACAGGTTCGGATCAAAACGAGTTTACCCGTTAAGACATGATTGCTTTGTGTCTTAACGGGTCACTAACAGGTCAACCCGTTATAACTTGTTAAGACCCGTTAAAAAATTTTAAATTACATTTTTACCCTTAACCTAAAACCTAAAAAACACTCAAGCGACTACGCTTGCCACACTCATCTCTCATGGTCTCACCCTCACAAATTCACATCTCAGAAAGTAGAAACTTCATCTTCTCTCAAACCCAATGTTGTCGACAGCACAAATACAACACCTAAAGTTGAAAGATGTTCTTGAGCCTTGACATAGTGCCAAATGTGAGGGAAATCCTGATCGGCTTGTACGAGAAAATGCTCAAGGAGCTCACCATTGAAAAGAGCCAATTTTATTTTATTTTTTTATTATTATTTTGGTTCTTAGCTCAACAAAAGTTTCTTTTTGGAAATGGTTTCTGCTGGAAGAAGTTTATTTTTGCAAGCTTGTCAACGTGCACAAATCTTCCTTTCTGCTATGGTTATTGCTTTCCAATTCTGCCTTTACAAACAGAGGAACCTAGGCAGAGGGATTTAGAGCAAATCAAAGAGACTAACTCCATTGAAGCAGAAGCGTTGAAAGAGTTCAGAGGAGACGAAGAGATTGACTCCAGTAGATCGAGAGTACCGAGAGAGATCTAGTGTTGATCTGATCTGCATCCTCTCGAGAGTGGGTTTGAGAGTGCCGAGAGAGATCTAGTAGATTGAAAACGTATTGGGCACCACAGATCTGGTCATGCTCAAACAGTGTTTCAGACACATCCAAAATACTAACGGGTTATAGCGGGTTGTCGTGTTAGAATTTAGAGATTTGACAAGAAAATTTTGCTTGGAAAGTTGTGGAAATAGCCATGTCGTGCACACTACCGGTTAAAATCCAAAGTCTAGACATGAGTTAGGTATTGGCAGAACTAAAGGAATCTTTGGCTCTGGTAAGGACTCGTGGGAGAAGTCAATCGATGGCAGTTGAGTGCAGAACTTCAAGCATGCTACACAACACGTTCCATTTGGAGCTAGAATCAGAAATTGATCCTGTTGCTAGATAGTTACTGAACAAACTATGCTCAAAAGTTCTTTGTATGCAATATGACAAGTTTGTTTGAAGACCTTATTATATCCTAGTTTCATCTGGCTATCTTTTCTTCAATCAAGTATGAGAGCAAACACTATTATGCATTTCCACAGCTTTCTAGGTTTTATTGGACTTATAAAGTACAATGATTACTAGTCTCATGTATTTTGGATGTGTCTGAAACACTGTTTGAAAATACATAGATACTAATCTGTTGAACCCAAGATTTCAAGTTTCATGTGATTATAAATCTACACATGGATTTTGATGATAACAAATGAATTTAAAGAATAAAGGAGTTTCAAGCTCAAGTTATCTACACAATGGAGTGAAGCACATCAAAGAACCAAGCATGAGTAAGAAGGAAACAAGTTCACATTAAAATCATAGAGTAATGTTGTAAATCTCTTAAAATTCGAAATTAGGATTAAGGCTCAAAAATTAATATTTTATCATAAAGCATTAAAATACATTTTCCACATGTGCATGAATATTTTGAAAATTAAATTTGAAAATTTTGAAAGATAATTGATTGTCATCTTTCACATGTGCATGCCATGATTAAAGGTTTGAATTTTGAAAATATTAAAGATGATTGATTGTCATCTTTCACATGTGCATGTTTTATTTGAATATTTTCAAAAGTGATTGATGCTTTTCTTGACTTATGCAAAAGGAAGATGTCTTTGTTTGAAAATTTTGAAAAGTAAAGTGTGCTCCTTTTGTCATATGCAAAAAGTAAAAGATTAGGTTTGAAATTTTTGAAAAGTAAAGTGTGCTCCTTTTGTCATATGCAAAAAGTAAAAAGATTAGATTTGAAATTTTTGAAAAATGAATGATGATGTCTTTGACATGTGAATCTTTTTAAATTTGAATATGAAGTCTCATATGCCTATAAATAGATCATTTGAGAGCTTCACATTCACAACACCAAGAGCATACAACATTCATTCAAAGCTTTCATTCTCTCTTCTCTAAACATTGAGCCTTAACTCTTATTCATTTCGAGAGATATAGTTTGTGCTTGTATTGTTCTTATTTCACTAATTGAGGAGTGTTTTCTGATATCCTACCCACTATCAATTCTTGTATCAGTAAAAGGGTGTGTACAACCCTTGTGCGTGTAGAAAGTGTTCTACACAGGGAATCGTTGAATCACCACGTATAAGGTGATTGCAAGTGTAGGGGTGTTCTACACGGATCCTTTGTGACGGTGTTGTTCAAAGGTGTAATAGGTTTCTATCTCCACCTGAAGGAGGTTGAATAGTGAATTCGGGGATTCTCAAGGGGTAGCTTGAGGCGAGGACATAGGCAGTGGGGCCGAACCTCGTTAACATACTGAGTTTGCTTCTCTCTTACCCTTACTCTTTATATTTATTGCTGTTTCTTATTTTGTTTATATTTTATATTGTATATTTGATTTATAATTGTTATTTTTTTTTTAAATACAACTCAATTCACCCCCCTCTTGTGTTAGTCATCTGGGCAACATAATCTACATTATGTAGAGGAAGCTGAAAAATTTTTATGCGACAATATTAAGGGAACAATTAGTGTTGCAACAAATAGACCCATTGATCTTCAAATTTAATACTCTCATAAGCCAATTTTAATATTCTCTCTCTCCCAAATTTTTTTTAGTTTTTCAAAATATTTTAGTAGGATTTGTTTATTCTGCAAAGAACAGATTTTTAATCTCTTGGTTAAATTGTTTGATGGTATTCGGATCTAATTTCTTGTGTACATAATGTAGTTAAACATACAGAGTACTTGTTATGAGATTCATTGTATCTTGAAGTAAATTTGCTTGTAACCTTTATGCATATAGTTATTGGTGGGAGTGAATATTGTCTTAAAGGAAGTGACATTATAACATGTTTTAAAGCAAACTATTTTCTCTCACAATATTTTTTCAGCCTCTTTGCACAACAATTAGTCAAATTTTAATTCAAGTCACATTCAGAAATAAGATTCTCGCCTTTTAGTTTATCATCATCCCATAAAGAATCGAGTAAGAAGAAGAGAACGTGCTAGCAATGTATATGGGATGTAAGCTAGCAGCCTAGCAGGACGAAGCAGCGGAAGTAAGCAAAGCATTTCAGGCCCTCCAAAAGTCGGATATATATATTTACTAGAGTGAGTTGGCAATTTGGAGTTTGAATGATTTGTGCCAAACTTGGCATGTGTTTTTCTTTTCTCTTTTTGTTTTGTTTGAGTTGGCTCATCTCTGAACATAGTGGCATTGGAAAATGACCCAAACACATCAAAGAATGGCTAGATACATATACATGGAAGGAATCCTTAGAAAAGAGTTAATCATCAGGAAATTGTTAATATTTGTGTGCTCACGGGGCATTGAGACATGCTTCATTCGTGCGAAGTATGGTGCCCTTTGTCCATTTGTCGTGGTCAATGCGTTACGGGCTTGTTCATGTTTAAAATAAAGGGATAGCTCATCGCTTTTCTTTAATTTAATTCCCTCGAAGCGGTCAATGGGCCTATAAAAAATTTGACCGCAAATATCTACATTTTGACGAGTAATGAATGGGCTTGACAAACAACGGCATTCAAAGTCCTCATGAGCTTTGCACCCTGGAAGACTGAAAGTGGCGAGAAACCGCGTGACGAAAGTGTCAAAAATAAAATTACATCAAAAAAATAATAAAACAAAACAAAAAACCAAAAAGTGGGCCAGCTTTGGGCTTTTGTTTGTGTAAGATGCGAAAAACCAACAGATATGATCGGCAACCAACACTACATTGTCTTTAATTACTTCCTTGAAGCCTGTAGCTGAATCTTTACATCTGAATTTCAGGACAGACAATCCTTAAATTCAATATAATAATCCAGTACCATCGAATGGTCGGTTGAGATGGTTCAATCCTCTTCCTTTCCTTGTATAACTTTATTTCAACCATTTTGCTCATTCATCGAGCTATGTAAAAAGTCATATTTGCTGAATACTGGTCATCCACAAAATGCACGCAAAATGTTTCCAATGTTATCCACGCGTCGACCATTATTGTTTATGATTTTTTTTCAGCTGTTTTTTATTTTTTGTTTTTAATTTTATACATTTAGGGACTTTAGTGATACCGTGATGTGATGTCTCTAACAATATTTTATTAATGGAGTTTTTAAAAAGAGATCGACATAATCAATCTTACAATCATGGGGGCTAAAGTTAGACTAAAAATTACAGAGCAATTCCATTTTGAGACAAACCATATGGACTAATCAAATAAAAAGGGTAAGAAAATAGGACAACATATATATATACACACATATACATATACATATATTGATAATAATCTGACATGAAAGTATTTCATTCAAGACCTAAATGCAAGTCTTCCCTGTGGGGTACTTATGTCCCAGGCCGCCCAACCCTGACCAAAACTCGTCAATATACAAGAATTCGTCAACACATTAATTGTAGTACTTGTTTATATAATTTTTTCAAGTCATTATCAGGACGATCAAAATTTCGTGTTCAAGGAATGCTTGGATTCTTAAAATGTGGTAATTTTGTGAATAATAGTGAAATAATTTAAGTGATAATATTTTATTGAGTTTTAGAAAAATAAGATAAAAGATTGAATAAAAATATTTTAAAGTTAAAAACTTAAAAAAAAAATCATATTTATAATATTTTTAAACAATTTTTAATTCATCTCATCTTAACTCAAATATCTTGTTATTATTTACAAATTATCTTATTTCAAATCGCTCCCTCGATCCCATTATTTATTGCTTGAACACTCACCCCTGGTCCGATATTCTTATTAATGCCGGAACACCCACGACGTCCTTAAATTAGATTTGCTTAATTTGATTACTTAAAAAATCAAAGAAAGTCCAACACTGTTGATAAACGAAGTATATATTCTAACCCCTGTTTTATAATGTGTGTTTTTATTTAGACTCAATTATATTTCAGGATCTGATGTTTTTTTATTTATTACTTTTATATTTTACTTCAAAACCAAAACGCGTCAATATATAAGAATTCATGATCAACGCTTTCATACTTGTTTGTTTAATTAGTCAAAGTCATCGTCACGACAATCGAATATTTCTTTTGGTGAGAGGCCGTAAAAGAGAGAGAAATTGAAAGGAAGGTCCCATTATTTATTTATTTATTGCTGGAATACCCACGTCTTTGGAGTGCAACCCATCCCCTACGTCTTCCTCGGCAGGGCACTAGAATTATATTTAGTGAAAAAGACAGAGACCATGGCTGATATTGGTGCAACTACAGAAATGCTTTTGGTTTTGAAAGGGTGCCTCTTTTTGGTTTTAGCGACTGCTGTTCTTGGAGTTGGCAACTCAGAACACGCTGCTGCAGGGAACATTAATATTCGTCATGGTGGAAGAAAACTTACTGAAATTCCAGGTATTTAAGTTATACATATATTAATATTCTTGTGGAAAACTGACCTACATGTTTCTTTATATATGTATGTATTTCTTAATTAACTTGGTCCATAGGCATCCTAAGTTATTAAAATGTATATACGTTGTTACTTACGTGACTATAATTCACGGAGACTGAGAAGCTTAGAGTATTCGGAGCACACATGCATACGGTGAAAAGCTTGCTTTGTAGGGCTTTTTCCTTCTTGATAAAATTAGCTGATTACTTTGATACATAAAAGACGCAAATTTGATACATTCTGCATATGTATATTAATATAAATACAGCTATTCGTCAATTAAAGAGTTTAATAATTAAATTTATATTATGACATGATCTTCTCTGATGCCAACTCAATGTATAAGATTTGAATAATTCTTTAATTAAAGAATAATAATTTCTTCAATTAGATTTGCTTATAAATTTGATTACTTAAAAACAAAAGAAAGTCTAACACTGTTAATAAACGAAGTACTAACCCCTGTTTTATGTTTGTATTATTTACACTCAATTATATTTCAGGACCTGATTTATTCATTTTTTTAATCTTTTAGTACTTCAAAACCAAAATGCTTGTCCTTCAAAAACTAGAATTTGTGTGAAGTTTTTAACTATATATTTCCCAAACAAATCCCATCACAAGTGACCAGATTCCTCTTATCAATAAATATAAAATATTTAATTAGGTGAAATAAAGTGTAGAATTCGAATCCAAACTCAAAACTTGTGTTCTTTAACTATATAAAATCATCATTTGTCACAATAAAAAAAGGAAGATTTAATAATATGTATCTTTTTAACAAATAAACCCACGATTTATTTGACAAATAAACTCATACGGTTTTTGGTGGCATGCGAGTTCTTTGACAAAAAGCTGTGCTAATTGATCATAAGGCTCAAGTGATCTTACCGTAAGCAGTGTTTGGAGGTTGAGCTGTTCGAAATTAATTTTGAACATGTTACAAGCTGGATTTCTAGTGTGTGCGCGACAAATTAAGAAGCCGATTGATAATTATGATCTGGCTGAATTTATTTAAGTAGAGCTGCATTAAATTAATCGATTGCTTTGTTCTAATTCTCTTTTTTGTGCAAAAAATTTCAAGGTTTCATCAGCATTGACTGTGGTAGTAAGGAAGATAATTATATTGACCCGAGAGGTATTCCTTACACGTCAGATAAAGGATTTATAGATACTGGAATAGCCGAAACGGTGTCTGGAAATAAATATGATGATCAGGTGAAAAATACACTGAGTAGTTTTCCTCGCGGAAAAAGGAATTGTTACACACTGCGACCAAATCAAGGCAAAAACAAGAAGTACGTAATCAGAGCTAGATTCACGTATGGAAATTATGATGGCCAAGACAAGGGCCCAGTATTTGACCTATATCTTGGGGTTAATAAGTGGACAACAGTACACGATACGGATGAAAGGTATTATGAGATAATTCACGTAGCTTCGAGGGATTACATAGATCTTTGTCTTGTGAACATTGGCCAAGGTGTACCCTTCATTTCAGCGTTGGAACTGCGGCATTTGGACTCTTCCATGTATCGCATCGAGAGCGGGGCACTGTCAATATCTTGGCGAAGAGATGTTGGGCCTGCTGACAGCACTCCTAAAATCAGGTGAATCATTTCATACCATCCTCATGAGGGATCTAATTTATATTTTGTTAGGGAAAAGATACTACCACAGACAATTCTTACCAATAAAGTCATGCATCGATTTTCTCCCTCTTTTTTTTTTAAGGTTTGTCATTTGAGTTTTTTAATATTTTAGTATTGTATTTTTTATGTTTTTTTTTTAAATATAAAAAATACTTTAAAAAAAAAAAAATATACCATCATTACCACTATCGGTGCTCTAGTCTACTTTTTTAAGCAAGCTGCTCTATATATTCACTGTTAATTTTTTTTTTAATCTCTTGTACAGGTGATTCTACATACATATGTCTTGATTGCATGCATGATTACAAATTGAATAATGATAGGTTACTATCTTATTACTATCCATCTATTACTCTTTTTGTATTTAATTTTTTTTAATATTTGATTTTACTTAATAATTAAGAAAGTGAATATTAATACAATTATATATTTTTTTAATTTTTTCTTAGTGATTAAGGATGTTAAAAAAATACTTAAAAGAATAATTAAAAAATTAAAAAAATTAAAATAAATTTAGATAGTAGATAGATAGTAATAAGGTAACCCTATCACTACCGATTTATTATATAATAAAAATAATTTTATATATTTACTTTTTGTAATATCTTTTTACGTCTAAAACATCTCTTCAATGCGTTTATTCATCTTTGGCTCACGTTCATCGATTTATATAAAAGTTAGCGCTTGATTGTTCTAGAGCAATGCAACACAATTTCTCAATCTCCACGTACTATTTTTTTTTAAAATATTTAATTTTTTTAAAAATTTTCTTTTGAGTGTATTCTTCTTAAATTAAATTAATTATTCTATTCATTATTTATATATTAAATTTTGATAAAAGAAAAAAATAATAAAAATTAAAAAAATTGTGATGTATGGAATTTGCGTGAATAGGAAGAAGTTGTGTAGATTTTTTGTTGATCCAGTACGTATCATTTTGTTCTGACACAATCTGGGGGAAAACAAATGCTGCCATTTAGGTATCCACATGATGCGTATGATCGGTACTGGCACCCTTCTCTAAAAGATGATTGGATTGAAATTGCCACCAGCTCGACCATTAACGCAGCCTCCAATAGCGATGGAGCTTATGGATTGCCAGCTGAAGTGATGAAGACTGCTGCCAAAACAAAGAACGCGAGCATAACTTTCAAAGCTAACTTCACGCTAAATGCTCTTTCAAAATATTATTGTTACTTTCACTTCGCTGAGGTTGAGAAACTTGAACCTGGCCAGCAACGGGAATTGACAATTTCTTTGGATGGTCAACGCAATCTTACTGAATCTCTTATACTTGATTATCTAAATCCACATACAATAGTCCAAGATAATCCGCCGATTACCGGAGCGCCGACGTTTTACTTCTCAATAAATGCGGCACACGGAACTCATCTTCCTCCAATCCTCAACGCCTATGAGATTTTCGAGTTGATAGAGCTACCAAATGAACCAACAGCCACAGAGGACGGTATGCCTTTTATCTTTTCTATTTTCTTGTATGGATTAAGTGCAGTATTTCGATGTTTGGTGATGGTCCTCTGTATATATAAGGAGGAGTCTTTTCTCAACAAAACAAAACATAATTTATGTTCTCAATGTCGTTATTAAAGGTTGAACTATTGATTCAAAAGTTTTAAAACCGTTGATACTAATTTGATCAACTTTTTAACTATTCCCCTACTCTTCTGAATCCAACTTCCAAGAAGGTTTTACTCTATTGACATTGACTTCTGTAATGTTGACCCTACTATGATACCAATTATTAAATATCCAACAAATGATTTAAAAACTCTCAAGACTGGGATACTAATTTGATGAAACCGTAACCTCAAGATCATACCACTCGTGTGAGTGGTGACGGTCCTATATATGAAGTCTTGGGAGGACTAAAGCCCCCAACATACCCTAACATTGCATCCTTTGCAGGGGTGTCCCATACTGGGTGTAAATCGTCCAAGATGTGTACTAGTTTAGTTGCATCAGTTTAGTGTGAACTGTGAACTGATCCTCTCATGGGAAATTTGTCAATACCATAGGGGAATTACATGTAACATGGTTAGGGTGTACACTATTATGATGTAATTACAACCACACATCTTCAGAAGAACAATTTTGTTGTTGTCAACAGTTTTTTTAATTTACATATCAGTGAAATCTGGGTATCTTCCCCGTAGTCATACAATTATTTGCCAAAGCAAACTTTTGAGTTCTTATAAATGGCATAGTATCATGGATGGCAATTTTACCCGTCACCATAGAATCCACAAATGAACCGTTAATGGTAGTTCTAATTCGCTTTGAGTATCATACATGCTACTACATCCAGGCAAATTCAGCCTCATGGCAAAGGCACATCTGTGCATCTATTGTAAATTTTGGTTCAAAGTGTCGCATTTCATATTACTCATGTGATGGTTTGTATCTCAAATTCTCCCTCCCCCTCTCTCCCACATTATTGTTCAATGATTGTCTGTTGATTCTAGTTTTGCCATTAATAATTTTAGTTCAAGCTATCATGGAAATCAAGACACGCTACAACGTGACTAGAAACTGGCAAGGCGATCCATGTGTTCCAAGAGAATACTCGTGGGATGGTTTAAACTGCACTAACGACAATCCTCCAAGGATCATCTCATTGTAAGTGCGCTTCCAAAACATAAAACTTTTGTGGAGGCATGCATGCTGTGAAATTTCAATCATGCTGGGAAAATTTCATGTTGACGGAAACTACAAAGATAGTGGCTCCCTTGTTCACAGGGGCCAACCACAAGAATTTATTTATTTTTTCTTTAATTAATTAATATTTTATTGCAACTTAACATTAAACAATGGCAATAACTTCCTCGTTTCATAATTTCAAGCAGGAACTTGAGCTCAAGCAAATTGACAGGGGATATCACTACTTCATTCTCCAAGCTCGAACTACTGCAGTCCTTGTGAGTTTTAATTTGAAATGTGATAAATATTTAAGCATTTAGTTTCTAAACACCAATATTAGCTAGGGGTGAAAACCGATCATTCGGTATCGGTTTTGGACCAAAACTGAAACCGAACCGATATCTTCAAAAGTGGATGAATCGCGATCGAAACCGGCTGTTTAAAGGAGAGAAAACCGTCTACATCGGTCTTGGCGTCACTCCAGTCGGTTCGTCAGCGTCTTCGGTGGAGATGGAGGCTATTTTCAGGCAATGAAGCCATAGTGACTGCCAACTGGGTGAGAGATGACGCTGAGAGGTGCGATTTGAGAGTGAGAGAGAGAGGCCCTCCGCCTTGCCATGGTTGTGTGCACCGAGAGAGAGAGAGAGAGAGAGAGAGAGAGAGAGAGAGAGAGAGAGAGAGAGAGAGAGAGAGAGAAGAGGGGGTGGCGTCTGATGAAGAGAAGAAGAATCAAGGAAGAAGAAGGGTCCCATCGGGGGAATTTAAACCCTAGAATGAGATGGCACTGTTTTGCTTAAGCCAAACGGCACCATTTCGTTTAGTTTTTTAAGTGAAACAGCGTCGTTTAAGTAAGGTATAAATAAAAAAAGATATAACTTATTAAGTCGGCAGGTTCAGCGGTTTGAACCAGGGTCAAACCGCTGCTGAACCGACGAACAAATTCTACCGTACGCCGACCAGTTCACCGGCGGTTCCTAACGCGGCCGGTCGGTGGCGGCCCATGGCATCGATTTCTGTACACCCCTGGTATTAGCCAGACACCAGCAGGTTAAGCAACATAGTCAGCCAGCTCGAGATTACCAATTGGTGGATGGACCCCTGATTGCTGCAGATGTTAATAATTAGAGTGTATATTAATTTGTGGGATTTGATTCTAGGAACTTTTGCTTGGAAAGAATTATACTTATATGCAAGTCCTGCTATTTAATATTGGTTTTCAAGCACTGAAAACAATCGTTTAGCTTAAGTTGCTAGGATTTTTATGCAAGATATTTTTTTCTTTTTCAGGGATTTGTCATTTAACAACTTAACTGGGCCACTGCCACAAGTTTTTGAACAACTACCTAATTTAAACACTCTGTAAGTCGTGGAACTCTAATCTAGGTGTTGCGAACAATATCTTCAGGGAAGGAATTTGAAGTGATCTACTAACACTATCTTTGCAGGGATTTACGAGGGAACAAGTTCACAGGTTCAATTCCTGAGGTTCTTCTGGAACATTTTAGGAATGGAAAATTAGACCTAAGGTTAGATTATCTTCCTACCTATATAAAATATTCCACTTGTTGAGCCATTCATTGAATAAGAGTATGGCCCACACGCGAGGGGAAGATTTAATATATAAAATAAATAAAATGTTAATCCAAGACTAGAAGGAGAATTCAACACTACTTCTGCCTGGAAAGTTGTGGAAATAGCCACGTCGT
This sequence comes from Carya cathayensis, assembly GCA_011037825.1. Taxonomy (NCBI): domain Eukaryota; kingdom Viridiplantae; phylum Streptophyta; class Magnoliopsida; order Fagales; family Juglandaceae; genus Carya; species Carya cathayensis. The sequence goes on along the minus strand of QGSO01000251.1, from coordinate 46,527 downwards.
GCGCAATATTTCTTTTTCTCAATTTCCTTATTAATGTTATAACCACTTTATCCTCTTTTTCTGTACATTGCAAATGCTTGAAGAAGTATATTTCCAATTGTAATTCCTTTTTTTTGCATGACGAATGGCATCATCTAATATATAATAACTGACCTGACATCTTTACTTGATGCCTTGATGCACTTTATAAAAGGGTTGATGCACGTCCAGATCTTTGTCTGTACACCTCATGCAAGGGAAAGAAGAAAAAGGAGTTTGTCATTCCAGTTCTTGCATCATTTATAACAGCAGTCTCGATCCTTCTCTTCATCGTTAGTGCTCTTGCTATATATAGAAGGAAAAGAGGATCAGGTAGTTCCTTCTTTATTTTCTGCTACTTAGTTGTTATCCCAGTTTATGCAGGCGAGCTTACTTACAAAGATATAGCACTCAATGGAAATTAACCTTATTTTCTTGTGACACACCGAAGTCTTTTATAATTAAGTCGTAAAAAAAATTATAGAAAGATATAAAAAAGAACATGATCGTGGAAGGAAACTGCAAATGATCGATAAATCAATTACATTAGCGGCACACCATGGTAGGTGAAAGCGATGAATGCGCTCATTCTACTCGCCTGATGCTTCGGTTCAATTCTCCCCATACTCATGTTTACACCTAGTTTTGAGAGGTCGGCAATATGTATCCTTCTTTAGATTGGCATCCTGATGCCCTTTCTTGCTCAAACATTAAGGTAATATTAAAAATAAAGAGTTTCATCCTCCCATTCATTATCCATTCATGTTTGTACCGTCTATACCATATAACCTTCACATCTCAATCCCCTGCTATTTTGTAAAATGAAGTATCCCCAAAATCTTCAATAAGTGGGACACCACTTCGTGCCATCTTGAGGCTCACCTTGAAAAGGGATCTAACACATCCCAAGCATGAAATCTAGGACTTCTTCTAGCATTACTTACTGTCAAAACTAGAATGCAGAAACCCAAGCATGAGGGTTAATGTGCATTTCCCTTTAGGATAAGTGGTCTCGGCATTTAATTGTAGTTATAACAAGAATGAGAGATTTAAAACATAAACTAAGCACATGACAATGCAAGCTGCAAACTTATTTTTAGCAGAGGTGACTGTTTCAATTTTGATAATCTTTCTTTCTGTAGCCACAGTTACCAAACCCAGCATCAAATCAAAGAATCGACAGTATAGCTACTCTGAGGTTGTCAAGATTACCAATAACTTTAAAAACATCATTGGCCAAGGAGGATTTGGAAACGTGTACCTCGGAAAATTGAAAGATGAAATTCAAGTTGCCGTTAAGCTTCTCTCTCCTTCATCAAAGCAAGGGTACAAGGAATTTAGAGCAGAGGTTAGACGGAATAGAAGCCAGTGTTTGCAATTACTTGAAAGTTTCAATGACTACAATTTCACGCAACTAAACAATGGAAGTCCTTTTCAAAATGTAGGCACAGCTCTTAATGGTAGTTCATCATAGAAACTTGGTTACTCTTATTGGATACTGTGATGACGGTGAAAACAAGGCGCTCATATACGAGTACATGGCTAACGGGAATCTGCAGCAGCATTTGTCAGGTATTTGCAATCTTGTTTTTAAAGGCTCCTCTCATCCTATCAGTCGCTAGCTATATGTCACCTTCGTCAAATCAAAAGTACATCATAGGTTGGCTTCTAGTTAGAGTAAGCAACCTGACACAGTGCAGATCATCCCAAATCCTTATCAAGTCAGTTCCTATAGGCAGTCCCTTAAGTTAGTACAATGAAGATAAGGAATTTGCATGTTTCACAGAAATCAACGGAGATTATTATTTTCTTGCATGATTGCAAAAACCTAGGCTATTTTTTTATGACAACCAAACTGAATTAGACAAAATTGGAATGTTTTTGTTGCAGTGACAAATCCAAATGTCTTAACATGGAATGAGCGACTTTGTATTGCAGTGGACGCAGCACACAGTTTGCAAACAAATTAACCATAGAATTATTCATCTTCAGCATCTTTGTATTTCTTTTTTCTTTGCTTGAATAAGTCCACGTTGTTTACTGGTGGAGTTACAGGGTTGGAGTATCTACATAATGGTTGCAAGCCACCTATCATCCACAGAGATTTAAAACCGTCCAACATCCTACTAAACGAATACATGCAAGCCAAGATAGCTGATTTTGGGCTTTCTAGAGCCTTTACCACCGAAAGTGATTCCCATGTGTCAACTCGCCCAGCTGGCACTTGGGGATACGTCGATCCAGAGTAAGTGTTCAAACCTACTGATTTCTGCATAGCTCTTTTTTTAGTTATACTAGAATCAATTACCATGTCCAAAGTTCTAGTACCAAAATTTTCTACTACCAAGATATGTTTTTCCCTTGAGCATCCAAAATCTCCAAAATGTATGGCCTGCCCTTAATTCAACGTGCGAGTTGTGTAAATTGGACACCCTCACTTTATTCACCAGTGCGAGTTGTCTAAATTTTTAGAATGCCTCCTGCTATTACTCAAGTAAGGATCAAGAAATTAAGCATTATTATAAGTAATAATTTGAAGCTATAAATTAGTATTTGGGTTTCTTATACTGTTTTATTGACCCTCATCTGTGTTCTACTTGCAGAATTCCTACAGCTGGGAACTCCAATAAAAAAAGTGACGTCTATAGCTTTGGGATTATTTTGTTTGAGCTTATAACTGGTCGCCCTGCAATAAAAAGAGGTCCTATGCGAAACAATCACATACTTGACTGGGTTAATCCTTTGATTGAAAGGGCAGATATTCAAAATATTGTTGATCCAAGACTTGAAGGAGAATTCAACACCCATTCTGCCTGGAAAATTGTGGAAATAGCCATGTCGTGTGCACTGCCGGTTGCAATCCAAAGGCCAGACATGAGTCAGGTATTGACAGAACTAAAGGAATGTTTGGCTCTGGTATTGACTCGTGGAAGAAATCAAAGGATGACAACTGAGTGTAGAACTTCAAACATTCCACACAACACGTTCCATGTGGAGCTAGAATCAGAAATTGCTCCCATCGCTAGATAGTTTCTAAAGAAAACTATGCGCAAAAGTTCCTTCAATGCAATATGACAAGTGATATGTTTGAAGACCTTATTATATCCTTGTTTCATGTGTGTATCTTTTTTTCAATCGAGTATGAGACCGAATACTATTATGCATTTCAACATCTTTCTAGGTTCTGTTGGACTTATAGAGTACAATGATTACTAGTTTGTATTCCGAATGTGTCTGAAACACTGTTTGAAAATCCATATATGAAGGAGAGGAAGTTGAATAGATTTTATGCAACCATGTTAAGGGACCAATAAATCAATATCAATTCAAGTCACTTTCAGAAATATGATCGTCTTCTTTTAGTTTATCATCATCCCATTAAGAATCAATAAGAAGAAGAGAACGTTCCAGCAATGTATATGGGATGTAAGCTAGCAGCCTAGCAAGATGAAGCAGCAGAAGCAAGCAAAGTGTTTCAGGCCTCCAAAAGTCGGAAGGAGAAGTGGTAACTAGTGAAATCCTATAATAAAAAGAAAACACTCTTAAAAGTGTTTACTTAGAATAAATCAATTAACGATTACAAAAATATTTACAATCACCCTTTTCTACAAAATCGTTGTTGAGGCTATAATCCCACTTATATGGATACTAACTTGTTTGCCCAACTGTAATATAGTCAAAACTTTGACAATTAACTTGATTTTATTTATTAGAATTCCAGTAGCTGAACTCTCTTTAGATCATACGAAAATTCAAATTGGTGAAACTCAGTGGATTTGAAGTTTGACGAATTGAGATATACATCAGGGTGCTTGCCTGTTCTATAGCCACTTGTGGAAAACAGTAAATCAGATGTCTTTCCGAGTTTTAGTTTTCATTTCTTTGATGGTAGTGATCACATATGTAATAAACTTATAGTTAATGTTTTGCGTGAGATTTCAATTCTCCCTTATTTAAATAAGGATCTCTTGTATTTCAAAGCTATTCTGAAAGTTAGTAAGCAATGAAAAATGTATTTTGGATATTGATATCTTCGACATCTAAAATAAGTAGGCATGGGTCCCAGTAAATTTGTATGGCTTGTGTCGAGATTGGTTTGTCATATTTTTTTGGAAGTAAATATCAAACTTCATCAAAAGGATTAGAGGGATGCACTAATTCTACGTTCAGTCCCACCACAGAAAATTGCCTTGCACGGTAGCACCAGGATTTTTTGTCTCTTAGTGTCAGAGGACTCTGTTGCCACTACCATAGTAGCAGCTTTTTAGGAGCAATTAGTGGCCACTATCTTCTTTGTCTGTTTCTAGGATTAGCTGTCATTCTTTTGTTTTGTTGCTCTTTTGGTTCTTTGTATTTGTATATATTTATGTGTAGTTATCATTGTAAAGAGATATACGAAAAGATAGAGAAATTAATACAGAAGAAAAGTGAACCTTTTCTCTTCATGCTTGTTGTTTCTCTCTATTTCAATATTTTCACCTTCAAGTGTTCAGATTTCAACAGTAAACCGACCCGAACTCCAATCACACCTCGGATGCATAAAATAAATATGAATATAGAGAGAATGTGAAAGACTGTTCTTAATCTTGAATTTCATCGTTTTCATTCGTATTGTTTGAAGTATCCATTTTTAATGAAATAGCCTTTCTTGTTAACAGAATCGAGCATTGTCATGAATTGTCAAGTCAAGCACAATCCAGTTGAAAAAGATTATAGTTAGGTAGGTTCATTCAAAGTCATAAATCACATATATGGAACCTCCTATTTGTCAGCTCTTCCCTTCAATTAGTGAGCCATTGATTTGCATCCTGTCCGCAATGAAAATGATAGTGCACGGCTCATCCCAATCCTACAGTTGATTTTAAATGATCAGTCACGTCCGAAGGGAACCTTTGGTCCAGATCTCAGATCAGTCAAGTCAAAACTCCTGGAGCTTAGATAATCAGATTACGATCAAAACTATACCATTGACTTTGCTTTGTTTAATCGCCATCAACACAATCATGTCCATTTGTACAAGCTAGCATGTATCAAAGTCGAAGAATGTAACCTTATATAATTGTTAGAGAGTGGGAAACCAATTTTCTCCCATTCAATCAAAGCTGCAAATATCTAACCAAATGCCGTGCCGAAACCCGATGCAAGGCCAGAGAAGCTGTATAAATATACCTCACCATTTAACCCCATTTGTGTTCATCTTAGCAAATCTATTACATCATAAAAAAGAAAATGGCTGGAAACTCTTTGAGGTCTGCTTTCGTGACACTCTTCGTGTTTGCAATCATCTTATCTCCAATGGTAACATGCGATGCAGCTCGGTTCACTCAAGAAGGTAAAATCCCCGTTATTGCCTGATCATAAATATTACTTACATCAATTTTTAAATTTTAATTGAACGAATCTCGTTTTGTTTTGGGTTTCAGTTGTATGTCCTGCTTGTGTATGCTGCACACCTGCACCACCGGGGTCTTGTTGCCAGTGCTGCGCTACTCCCATCGAGACATCGTCCGAGAATGGGTCACCCTGAGCTTAGTACTGATATCCATCTTTCAGATGCTGCCGAGACCTGTGCGGGCAGCAGTATAATCACATATATTATGAATAAAAGGAATTTCTGCACTCTACAAATCACTTTGATTTCTGAGAATAAATTAGTCTGTTTATTTGCTGTAATCAAATGAAATGATTCATGAATAAAAGAACTTCCTCGTGGATCCATCTTCTCTCAAGAAGAATTTCTGCACGTTGTGATATATAATATATATAATAATATGCAGCCTTATGTGTCTAAACTCCGTTTATCCTTTTTTGAAAAAAATTGGATAAATTTGTGATCTATATCTCAAAAAAAAGTGCGCCTGACTTACAACTGTTTCTAATGTATTTTATAATATTTTAAGAAACAGAGCATAAGAAAAAGGCAAGGAAGACAATGGGCTTTGCTGTGACGTGCGTTGGGCTACTAATGGCGGGCCCATCCATGGAGATAAAACTCAAGGTGGTTGTATCAGTATCGAGCCCGTTGAGGTTCTAGCATAAATTATGATGGACATTGGATAATGCTACTGTACCGCCTGCAGTCCGCACTTGCATTTTATTTCTTATTTTAAATTTTTTTAATTACTTTTTTAATCATTAAGTTAAAAAATATATTAATATATTTAAAATTACTTTTTTAATCATTAAAAAAAAATTTGACCAGCGGTCAAAATGGCCGATCAAGCACAAGCAGCAAAGAGGCATTTCCCTAATTTTGACCCAGCTCTTCTCTCACCTCCAGCTTTTCATAAAAAAAATTCTAAACATAAGTTCATATACCACACATCACATATTTTTTTTTAATTTTCTCATTTTACTAAATATTTAGTATGTGGATAATGAATAAAAAAAATTAAATTAATTTTAAAATAAATAAATAAATATAATATATAATATATGAAACTTATGAATAGAAAAGCTCCTTCCTATTTGTCAGCTCTTCCCTTCAATTAGTGAGCCATTGATTTGCATCCTATCCACAATGAAAATCACAGTGCACGGCTCATCTTAATCCTATAGTTGTTTTTAAATGATCGGCCACCGGATGACGTCTGTGAGCCCAAGGGAACCTATGATCCAAATCTCAGACCAGTCAAGTCAAAACTCCTAGGACTCAGATAATCAGATTACGATCAAAACTAGAACATTGACTTTGCTTTATTTAATGGTCATTAGCACAATCATGTCCATTTGTACGGTAGCATGTATCAAAGTCTTTTTAGAGAGTGGAAAATCAATTTTTTCCCGTTCAAACAAAGCTAGAGATATCGAAGCCAATGTTGTGCCGAAACCTAATGCAAGGCTAGAGAAAGCTTTTCCCAAAAAGAAAAAAGAAAGAGCCTCTTTTTATTATTATTATTTATGATTATAGAATAACTTTTTCTTTTTTTTAAAAGAAAATTTAGACCTCCCATTTTGTTCATATATAACCTCCTCAAAGGCAGAGGAATATCAATATTACATCATCAAACTGTCTAACCACTAAACAAAGGGAAAACAAGCCAACACAAACCAACAACAAATAACCCAAAACGTAACAATTTAAAGTCTAATTATAGGTAAGCCAATTTTGTCCAACCGAAGTAAACCTCTCAACTGCCTAGGTAGCTGCCTCCCATCCTCATATCTACATGTTCTTCACGTTGGCGAGCAAAAAAATCGGTAGCTTGATTACCTTCTCGAAATTGATGTCCTATATTGATGTCATATTGATGCAAGGCTAGAGAAGCTGTATAAATATGCCTCATCATATAACCTCATTTGTGTTCATCTTAGCAAATCTATTACATAATAAAAAAGAAAATGGCTGGAAACTCTTTGACGTCTGCTTTCGTGACCCTCTTTATGTTTGCAATCATCTTATTTCCAATGGTAGTATGCGATGCAGCTCAGTTCGCTCAAGAAGGTAAAAACTCCATTATAGCTTGATCATAAATAATACTTATATCAATCATGACTAAGATTTTTAGATTTTAATTCAACAAATCTCGTTTTGTTTTGGGTTTCAGTTGTATGTCCTACTTGTGTATGCTGCACACCTAAACGACCGGGGTCTTGTTGCCAGTTTTGCGCTGCTTCCATCGAGACACCTCCCAAGAATGGGTCACCCAAAGCTTAGTACTGATGTCCATCTTTCAGATGCTACCGAGACCTATGCGGGCAGCAGTATAATACATATATATCATGAATAATAAGAATTTCTGCACTTTACTTACCACTTTGATTTCTGAGAATAAATTAGCCTATTTATTTGCTAAAATCAAATGAAATGATTTATGGATAAAAGAACTTCCTCGTAGATCCATCTTCTTTAAAAGAATTTCTGCAGTTTGTGATATATAATATATATAATAATGAGCAATGCTATATATCATACCACCATCCGACTTGCATCTTATGATATATGATGTGGCGCATTTATTACCATTTGATGATAAAGAAGTATGTAATAAATAATCATTCAATTGTGATAAATGTACCACATCTTACTTAGTGGGATGGTAGTATGGTGTATAAAATTTTCCTATAATAATATGCAATCCGAGATGTGTAAGCTCACGTATTTTTTTTAAAAGAATTGAATAAATCTAGAACTCATATTAAAAAAAAAAAATTATTTTTTTAATAATCAACACTACTTTTAAAAAAAAAAATGTACGCCGTTTATACAACTTAGACTGTATCTAGTATAATTTATAATATTTTAAGAAACAAAGTAAAAGAAAAGTATAAATTTTAATGATAAAATAAAATGAGTTGAGAACATTTTTCAATATAAACGGGGCCTAGTCTGTTACTACGTTGGTCTATAAACGGCGGGCCCATCCATGGAGATGAAACTCTAAGGTAGTTGGATAGTATCGAGCCCGTTGGGGTCTTAGCATAAATTATGATTGACCCAGCTCTTCTTTCACCTCCAAAACTTAATATCTTTTCATACAATCAGCCCTGTTGGCTACCAGCACTTGACCAAACCGAATCATAACTTAAGGTCTCCTAGGATCCATGTAACAATAGTCCACCCTTCATTTTAATTTTAATTTTATTTTCCAAAGATCCATTTAAATGGTAAAAGGATTTAGAGAGGTGTTTGAAGTACAAAATTCAGGATTTACCTGCTAAAATAAAATATATTAGTAAGGCTTATAGCATTGACAATAGATTTTGTAAAATACAATTTTCTATAAAATACAAAGAAAGATAAGTCATGACCAAAAGTCTCATCTAATGGATCATCTATTCTATTTCTATTTTCCATTAGCTATAATAAATTAGAGGGTAATGTTCATTGTCTAATCAATTTATTATTATTATTATTTCTCTTTCATTTCATCCTCCTTTCATTTTTATCTTATTTTCATTTTAGCCCTTTATATCACTTTCTCACAAGCACCACTCTCTTATCTCTCATTTACTCTTTAGCACTCTGTTTATGCCTTTAACTTTTATGCATCCAGAAGTTTAAGGATATGTTTGGAAATAATTCTCATATTCTTTCTTCCTTTTCCATCTCATCTCATCTTATTTAATTTTTACAAATTATTTAAATATAAACACTTTCAAACTACTCATTACAATTTTTCTAAACTTTCAAATAAAAAATAAACTAGATTTTGTTTGGTTTAAGTCAAATTTACTTTAACTGAAAATGATCAAGGCACCGTACATTATTTCATTGTTCAAAAAACAAATTCTAGCGAAAGTCGTTGATTTTTTTATATATAGATTTACTCTTAATGTTTCTCTATTTTTTAAGTAATTTAGACTATCATATTGTATATGGGGAGATATATATCAAAAGATACGAAATTATTATTAGTAGTTAGAGAAAATATTTAAAATGAATAAAAAAATTTAAAAAATAATATTAAAAACAGATATAGTAATATATGATATATTGTACAAATTAATATAAAAAGTTAAAAAATAAAATAAAATTGATGATAGACTTGGAAAACAGTTCTTCTACATACCACCGGGGTTGTGCCCCCGCGGCGTCCCCGGCTGACGTGGCTACTGCCACGTGAGTTGACTGATTTAAAAAAAAAAAGAAAAGAGAAGCGCGAACTGAAAAAGGGATGGTTTCCATTTTCAGGGGTTTCATTTTTGTTGCCGAGCCGAGCTTCCACTTCTTCTTTTCTTGGTTCTTGCGGTCGGCATTTCTGTCACCAAACGTTTCCATTTTCGTGCCTGCCATAGCCAAGCCTTGTTAAACCCAGATTTTCTAATTGTTGTCGGCAGTATTTCTGTGGGTTTCGGTTTTCGCCGTTGATGAACTTATCTTCTCCTCATCTGGTTTGGCTTTCCATTTAAGGTATATTATCTTTTGAAGTATTTTGATTCAGTAGCTAGATCTGATAAAATCACACAAATGACTCTACATTGAAATGAGATTTTCATTTTAGTTGTTCCCAGTAAGAGAAGGAGGACCCACGTTTTGTTTGCTGTCAGTTTGCATAGACATTGTACAGTTTTCACAAACTGCAAAGCTTAGAAAACAAACTTGGCTTTGAACCCTAGAAAAATTATTAGCTTAGAGATTCTGGCAGCTTAGAAAAATTAGTAGCTTAGAAATTAAACAAACTTAGAAATTAAACAAACTTGAGTGGAAAGTTTAATTTCTTTGTTCTTTATTTCATTTTATGTTGCGCATTTGGAATATATTTCTAGAGGTATAGTTAAGTTTCGTGCCAACCATGCAGTAGGTAGTTTGAAGATGTAAACCCAGTTTATATAGTGGAATAAATATTTGTGTGTGCCTGTATACGGTTGATATGTTGACTGCTACCCCATTTTTATGTTTCCCCGTTCTGAATTGGTGCTTAAAAAACATTTTGACTTGGTAACCATAACTCAAGAACTAATGCAGTGTTGTTGAAAATCAAGTACCAAGGATATTGCCAAATTCTTATAATTTGAGGGAGTAGATACTAAAATTGATAGTTTGGAAAATGATTGTAATTAATTAAGCGATAGTTTGAGTGGGGGCTAGAGTATTTTCTTCAAACAAAGATAGTAGCCACGTCAACTGACTATACTAATTAAGGAATTTATAGAAGAACTGATTTATAAAATACCCGATTGAGGAATTTATACTAATTAAGCTCATGCTGAGTCTCCATTGACTGAGGTAACCTCCATATATAGGTTAATTGTATTTTGAGGAATTGGTTTGTATAAAGTGCACGTGACTCCTTTCATGGCCATACAAATGTGCGCCTCATGTATCTCTATTCTAATGTGAACCCCCATTAGCAATTGCATTATTTCTTTTTCTTCTTTTTAATGTGTACCATGCTACTCCTAATTTCCATTCTTCACATCCCATTGCAATTTATTATCGTGATTTATTTTATGGATGTTTTTGTACCGTGCTGGTGCATTTTTACTCTTCAAATGCAGTATTTGCATTTGGCTCCCTCTCAGCATGGGAGAAGGGAAAGAACAACATCTACGCTAACACCATGTAGCTCAAATTCATCATCTGCGGTATGTTATATCATTTACTATATCATTAACATTGGAATGTGTTGAGTTACCTATTTATTTCCACAATACATCAATAACTTTAATGTATTATTTTGTTAGGACATACCATCAACTTGTCCAAACATCCCAAATTACATGCATGGTTACTATAGTCAAATGTCTGCGTGGTTATTGGGATTTTTGCCAAATGCTGGTTACCCATTTCCCCATAACATGGAACCTCCAACTCCTCTCATCAATACCAGTAGCTCCACTGCATGCATACCAGAAACTGACCCACCATGTACATCCTCTACAGTTGTGGAAATTAATGAGGATAGACCTAATGCAGAAGAAAACAAGGATTGCAGTGCCAGGAACTCTCAGAATGTTGACAATGATGGTGATGATATGATTGAGGAGCCAAATAAGGGGATGGAGTTTAATTCTCTTGAATTTTAGTGAGTTATTATAAATCTTATGGTAAAAAGTGTAGGTTTGGGGTGATGACAAAAAAGACTGAGAGGGATGAAGATGGCACGATTATGTATGTCACCCTTGCTTGTGCTCGTGGTGGTAAGGCCTGTAATAGAACTTTCAATGTCGCTAACCCACGTCCAATAGGAAAGACGGAATGTAAGGCAAAGATTAATGCCCTGAAATGTGATGGAAAACTTCGTTTGACTATGGTTCATAATATCCATTACCACGGTCTTAGTCCCAAAAACTCTCAGTTCTTTCGATGTAATAGAGAAGTTAGTGATGCTGTAAAAATAATTCTAGATACAAATGATATGGCTGGTGTCCGAATGAACAAGAGCTTTGGATCTCTAGTTGTTGGTGCGGGCGGGTTCGAGAACCTTCCGTTTTGAAGAAAGATTGTCGTAACTACATCGACAAGGCAAGACATCTAATACTTGGTGCAGGAGGTGCTGGTGCACTTCGAAAGTATTTTTGTAGGAAGCAGTACAAAAATCCTGATTTTTTTGCATTGATGGATTTAGATAATGACGGGAGGTTAAAGAATGTCTTCTGGGCAGACCCTCGCAGTAGAGCAGCGTACCAATATTTCGGTGATGTGGTGACATTCGATACCACATACCTGACGAATAAATATGAGATGCCGTTTGCACCATTTGTTGGTGTGAATCACCATGAACAATCAATTCTCTTGGGAGCAGGCTTGATTTCTAGTGAGGATACGGAGACCTTTGTGTGGTTATTCCAAACTTGGTTGCAGTGTATGGATGGTATAGCTCCCAAAGCTATTATCACTGACTAAGATAGGGCGATGAAAAATGCAATAGCTATTGTTTTCCCAAATACCCGACATAGATTTTGCTTGCGGCATATACTGATGAAAGTCCCCGAGAAGCTTAGCTCCTATGCTTCCTACAAAATTGGGATGAAAAATTCATTGATGAAATTTGTGTATGACAGCCAAAGTGTTGAAGAGTTTGAGACAACTTGGGGTCAGTTAATTACCATGTACAATTTGCATGAGAATGCGTGGTTGCAAAGTCTATACGCAGAGCGTGAGCATTGGGTCCCAGCATTCTTAAAAGACTGCTTTTGGGCTGGAATGAGTACAACGCAACGGAGCGAGAGCATGAATGCCTTTTTTGATGGGTATGTTCATGCTAAGACGAACTTGAAAGAGTTTGTCGATCAGTTTGATAACGCATTGAAAAAAAAATTGAGAATGAAAATGCTGCGAACTTCCACTCATTTAGTGTCACAACCCCCTGCATATCTAGATCTCCAATTGAGAAAAAGTTTCAAGATTTGTACACAAATTCTAAATTCAAGGAAGTACAACAGCAAGTTAATGGCATGATTGATATGAATCCTAAGTTACATAAGGATGGTGGTGCAGTAAAGACCTATCTGGTAAAGGATGAAATTCGTATGGCAGACTTCGCTAAGCTCGTTACGTATTATGTGGACTTTAGTGAAGAAGATTCAGTTGCTTAATGTTCTTGTGAATTATTCCAGATGAGGGGGATATTGTGTAGGCACGTTTTGGCCGTTTTCAGATTGCACGATATTACATCCTTGCCAGATATGTATATTTTAGATCGATGGAGAAAGGATATCAAGAGGCGATACACGTTGATCCACAGTAGCTTTGATGCAGGGGAACATCAGGCAGATTCTAATAGATATTCAGAGATGTTGAATATCTGTTATCAGATGATTACTCTTGCAGCGGGTACGAAAGAGCATACTTAGGATGCAAAAGTTAAGTTATATGCAATGATTGACTTGTATCGTGCCAACTAAGAAATTCTATCGATGACCCAAACGGGTTCCGATGTTCCAGTATCGGCAGGGGGCACAAGTACTGTCGGTGGTTTTGGGCAAATACGCAGTTCACATGTTGTGCGTGGGAAAGGCAAACCTCCATCTCTGATGAGAGCATCCAGGATGGAGAAATATATGCGAAAAGTTAAAGCAAAAGCAAAAAAAGCATCAAAAAAAGGGAAACGCAAAGAGATGTGTTTATTTAATATAAACTTCGGTTGCCTACTTTACAAGAGAAAAATATGACAATTTTTTGTTCTTATTTTTTATTATTATTATTATTAGCAAGATGGAAGAGATACACCCACCTTGAATAGACAAAGATCTTTATTTGGCGATTCAAAGGTGGATATCGCCAATGCTTGACATGTGTAGGTATAAATCAAGTACATATATATATATTTTTTAGATGTTAATGATATGGCTGGGTTTCATGTGTTTATTTTCTCACAGGCCATTCCAGGAACCACAACTATTGACATTAGTGGAACTCAGGTCCGAGAAACAGTGCTTCAGATCAAGAAAGTTAAGTGGATACGTATTTTTTCTGATATTTGAATGTCATTTTAGTAATATTTTCGTTTTTAACTGATTTTATTCTTTATAGATGCAATTTCAGTTAGCTGGATCACAACCGTTGCACTATGGGATGAATGGATATGAGATGGATGGATCACAACTGCAATCATGATTTTTTTATACTTTTAATGTATTATTTGTGGACCTTTAATGTATTTTTGTGGACTTTAATACATTTTTGTGGAGTTTAATGTATTTTAGTGGATGCAGTACATTTTCATGGAGTTTAATCTAATTTTATGGATTTAAGGAATATGACGTGGATTTAATGTATTTATTTTTGAATTTAAGGAATTTATTTGTGGATTTAATTTATTTATTTATGGATTTAAGGAATTTACTTGTGGATTTAATGTATTTATTTATGGATTTAAGGAATTTATTTGTGGATTTAATGTATTTATTTTTGAATTTAAGGAATGTATTTGTGGCATATAGTGGAATTTTTTTGGTGGAATTTATGAAATTTATAAGGTATTATTATGATGTATTTATTGTGTGAAGAAACAATATTTGATGTCTTTGATGCTGCTTGTGGATTTGTTGTATTTGATGCTAGTAAGAATCAGGCAGGACGTTACTAGTATTTGAGTATTTGATGGTGATATCCATATGTGCAGGACATTACACGTTATTTGTGTGGTTGATGGTGATTATCATATGTTTTGGACGTTAGTGCAACTACAAGAGATGTTGGGCAGGAGATGGTTTGTTTGCCATCACAACTCTGGAGCCCTTTTTTGGATGGTTTGTTTGCCATCACAACTCTGGAGCTTGATCTAACCAAATAGAAAGCTCACATGTATATATATCTATACTAAGCTTCATCTAATCCCAAACATATAGCAACAACAAGAAAGTGTAAGTTTAGCATATAATTTTGTACATATAGCAACAACAAATCCAAACCGAGTTCAATAAAAATCCAAACCGAGTCTAATAAATGAGGAGGTTTGACATATGTTTCGGAGTCATATAGCAACAACAATTCCAAACCGAGTCCAATACAACAACATATGTCATATATTTTTGTACAACAACAACATATAGGAACAACAATTCCAAACCGAGTCCAATACAAATCCAAACCGAGTCCAATACAACAACATATGTCATATATTTTTGTACAACAACAACATATAGCAACAACAATTCCAAACCGAGTCCAATACAAATCCAAACTGAGTCCATTACAACAACAACATATAGCATATATATTTGTACATAACAAAATGATATTCCGAGTCCAATACCAATCCAAACCTGCAATACAAAAAAAAGATAAAAACTAACACTAGGTAGAAATTACTTAGATGCTAAGCGATAACATGCAAATACAAATGCCAAAGCTCAATAAACCCACAGTAGTGTGCGTAAACGCGACATTTAGCTTCACGAAGCACAAGCACCAACTCCTTCTTCCGGACCTCCTCATTTATATTGGCTAGCAACAGCTCTCTTTTCTCAATCTTAGCCTCCCTTTTTTCAACATACTCGAGTCTCTTCTTGAGTTCTTTATCTTTCCTCTCCAGTTCTTTCTCTTTCCTCTCTAGTTCATTGGTTTTTTCTTGAAGTTGGAGCTCATTCTCTTCATTACTATCTACCCACTTGAAAATTTTGCAATATGGTAATCCCTGATTATTTCATACATATCCAATAAATGTTAGATGTACATAACATATTAATCATTATCTATAAAAAAATGTTTTACGTTCTAAGAACTTAGCCACCTCTGAGTTGTAGTTTGGACATCCTAAGAAGGGTCGTCCTGGATTTCTTGTAATGTTTGAGAATTTTAGTGTGGCTTCGACCTTGCAAAAGCAGAATGGTTGACCCATTGTGCGTTTAGGAAATGATGGAGAAAACGTTATTGATGATGATGATGACATTCTAAGGTGAAACAAAATAGCATGATCAGTAGTAGTAAAGGATATAATAGTTCTAAAGCCAAAATCAACTCAAACTTTGAAATGCAAGTGACAAAAAGTTAATTCCAAGCGTTAAGCTTGTGCGAGTCCATACCTCAACAATTTGGTATCAAGAGCTATCAGATATGCCGATGCCCCAATTTCATTTGTCAGGCATGAGTCATGACTTCATCAAACCCAATTTTGTTGATGGAAATAACTAGCTTTTTATTGAGTCATTAACATAGTTTTTTAAATACCACATACAGGAGGGAGGAGAACAATATGAGTCATTAACAAGCTTTTACACATTTAACAGTTCAAGTAACTTTAGAAGATCAATCATACAACAATACCACCAGAATTATAGTAGTATTATCCGTCTCCAACTTTTCTGCCTTTAATGCTTCTAGTTAGTGGTTACATGAGACAAAAAAGCAAAAAAAAAATTAATAATAATGAAAAAGAGAGATAATTCTAGTAGTAAAATGCCTAACATTATAAATAGATATAATTTTGTACAAAAGCATTATAAAGCCAGATTACACTAGCCCAACCCCATCCAATTCCTCTAATTCGTGCAAAACCCCAGTTTGCATTGACAGCCACGAGAGTTGCTATATGTCAAGTGTCAAACAGAAAGTGAAACCATTTGCCTATAAAAGTCTAAAGCAGCAACAAACCAAATGATAAGATAACCCAGTTGTCAATCCCACAAAAATAATGATAACCTAATAGGTATCAGAAAAAATACCTAACCCAATTGTCAATCCCACATAAATATTGGATATGTTTAATTCTCTAATCCATCGGAAACATAAAGTATAATTTATATATAAAATGTATTCTGGAAAGTAAAACCAAAACAAAAATGAAAAGAAGTGGACTAACCTCCTCTGTACATGGTGGTTAGGGTTAGGGTTACACCAGTTAGGATTAAGCTGCAGGGTTAGGGTTCATGCGCGATTTCGAGTGGGAAGTTGGGGTTTTCGTGGAAATGTTGTAAAAACCATAGATCTGCCAACTTTAAAGATGGAAAATGGGGAAAATCGTGCTTGAATGTAGACGAAGGTGAAAGACTCCGTGGAAGGTGGTCGGTCGATTTCGGAGAGGAAGGTGGGGGGTTTCCATGATGATTTGGGAGAGGAAGATGGAAGGGAGAAGGGATAAACGAAGGAAATGGAGGGGGTCAGTCAATTTGGGAGATGAAGATGGAAAGGGGAAGGGGGAAACGAAGGAAAGGGAGGGAGTGCTTGGTCGATTTGGGAGAGGAAGATGGAAGGGGTAAGGGGAAATTTCGAACACGATGGGGATAGGGGGAAATGAAGGGAAAGAGAGGAAATTAAGTGAAACGTCAAACGACGTCGTTCCATTTTCCACGTGGACGTGAGGCCGCGGCGGGGGCGCAAGGCCAGTTGTCCATATAATTTTTCTAAAATCAATATTATAAATGATATATTAATAAATATGAGTATGGATGTAAAATTATAATATCAACAATAAACATAATAAAAACATAAGCAGAATAAAAAAAATACTAATATTACAACTTAACAATAATAAAATTTTAATTTTAAAATAAACTCTAAATAGGTCAAAATGAATTAATTTCATTTTAAGTAGGTTGATTCGTTTTTGTTCTATTTATAAATTGTGTATTAATGAGTTAATCCGTTTTGATTCAAACCCAAACTCACTAATTTAGTATCGTGTTCATATTAAATTTACGGATCGTGTCACATATTACTACCCTAGTTAAAGAAAAAATGGCTGGGTATTTACTATTCTATGAGAGAAAGGGCATGGTGCATTGGCGCAATGTCACAAACCTTGTTCCCTAGGGGCTTGTATTATTTGCTTCATTTTCCTTCCTATCTTATTTATGCTTTTTATTTAAAAAATGATATCAAAATAAGGAAATATTTAGATGACTATGAGATTACATTTGATAGATAAGATGAAATGAGAAATAAGGAAATTCTATTCATTTTTTTTAATTCTATAATATTTTTATTCAATTTTTTTTCCATTTATCAAAACCAAATAAAATATTTTAATCGAACTATTTCATTACTATTCACAACATTATGAGATACTCCAAGTGTCCAAATGAGTCTTAAGAGAAAAAAATTGAACATTTAGAGTATCTCAAAATTTTATAAATAATAGTGAAATAGTTTGAGTTACAATATTTTATTAGGTTTTAGAGAATGAGAGATAAAAAAAAAATTAATAAAATATTATAAAATTAAAAAAATTGTTTGAATATAAATTTTTAGTATAATTTTTTCCTTGAAATTTAAAAAAGTTGTATTGATATTTGTGTTATATTTTGAAATTCATAAAAATTGTTTTTATTTTTGTGTTAAATAAAGATCAGGTAATGATTAAAAAATTATTAAAATTTTTAATGATTAGATGCAGAAGTTGAGTATTAGATGCTCATATTTCTTTCTTATGTTTCACTCTCCCACTTTACTTTTCATGATTTTCTATTGATTCTAGTTTTTCCATTAAAAATTTTAATTAAAGCTATCATGGAAATCAAGACACGGTACATGAAGGAGATCACTAGAAATTGGCAAGGCGATCCATGTGTCCCAAGTGAATACTCATAGTCATGGGATGGTTTAAATTGCACTAACAACAATCCTAGCTCCAAGGATCATCTCAGTGTAAGTGCACCCTTTCGAAACATAAAACTTCTGTGGAGGCATGCATGAAAGCTGTGAAACTTTCATGTTGACGGAAACTACAAAGATAGTGGCTCCCTTGTTCACGGGGGCCAACTACAAAGATAATTTTTCTTATTGCAAGTACTCAACAATATTAAACAATGGCAATAACTTTTCCTTGTTTCATAATTACAAGGATGCAGGAACTTGAGCTCCTGCCAGTTGACGGGATATTGCTACTTAATCAATCGTTCTCAAAGTTCGAACCACTACTGCAGTCCTTGCATGTGAGTCTTTAATTTGACATGTGATGGATATTTAAGCGTTGAGTTTCTAAACACCAGCAAGTTGAGCAACACAGCTTGCCAGCTTGAGATTACCAATTGGTGATTGGACGGACCCCTGATTGCATTTGCTTAGATGTTAATAATTATTAGAGAGTGTATATAAGTCCTGTTATCTAATGTTGGTTTTCAAGCACTGAAAACAACTTAACTTGCTAATATTCTTGTGCAAAATCTTTTTTTATTTTTCAGGGATTTATCATTTAACAACTTTATAGGACTGTAGCAACAAGTTTTTGGAACAGTTGAGTAATGTTACTCATTATTATTGCATCATCTTATGATGTGACATTAGATGATTAGATATTATTTATTAAATTTTAATGATAAATTTAGTATCTAATACCACATCATAAATGATGAAAAAATAATGAATAAATTTATCTATATAAGCTGATTTTGGGCTTTCTGGAGCTTTTGCCAATGAAAGTGATTCTCTCGCCGTAGCTCCAATGCTGATTTGCATGGTTCACTTTTTTTTTTGGTTTTTTAAGTAGTTTAATCAAGTTTCACGTCCCAATGTTCTAATAAGATCTGCAATGCACAACTTTTGTCTCCTGTTATCTACCAATTAAATATGTTTTTTTTTAACCTCGATTAAGTTTTTGAAATTTTATTAATGGAGTTTTCAAAAAGAGAACAACGCAATCAATCCTAAAATCATGGGAACTAAAGTATCTATTGAAAACAAACTTAAGACTTAACCAGCTGAATTATCTTATTTACTAATTAAATATGTTTTGCCCCGTTATTTTATTTTTTATATAACTTTACCTGTCACGCATACGTCAGAGTGATAGTCAGGGGCTGAGCCGGAAAGACAAGTTTGGGACAGGCAAAATTATATGAAAAGTAAAATAAGGCAAGGGGACAAAAATTAATTTTTTATTTCTAATTTTCTTTTATAAAAATAATTGAAAAGATAATATTTTTCCACTTTTTGAAAGCTCCAGTGTGCGTAGGTCAGGCGGTAAAATGACGATGGGATCGAAGTGACATCAAATAGACAATAAATTAAACTGCTGGAACTTTCTGGCCTGGACTCGTTTTGTCTGTATTTTTTTTAGATGTAAATTTTAAAATTATAATTTTAGATTTTAAGATAAAATATTAAAATTATTATTATTTTAATACTTAAAAAATAATAATATATACCATATTATCGTTTTATTTATATTTCATTATATATGATATAGTATATTTATTATTATTTAATCATAAAAATATATATAATAAATGATTATTATTAACGATCACGTATAGAATTTTCAATTTAGAGAACATTAGCGATACGTGATGTCTATAACAATATTTTATTAATGGAGTTTTCAAAAAGAGAACAACGTAATGGATCCTAAAATCATGGGGACTAAAGTTTCGTTAGATTACAAAATACAGAGCAATTTCATATGAACTAATCAAATAAAAACGGTAGGAAAATAATCTGACATGAAATGATCTCAGTCAATAACTAAAATGCAAGTCTGTACTCTTTCCTGTTTCATCCCAATATAACACGTTAATATATTTGGACTTCAATTCGTAGCAGGATCAACACGTTAATACTTTTTTGTGTAATTAGTCAAATTGGTCATTATCACGACGATCGAATATTTCTTTCGGTTCTTAATCTATCATTAAATATAACAACAAAAATTCGAGATAATCGAAGTCGAAGTTTTTCTTCTAAGTCGGTGAGAGGTAGAAAAAAACAAAGAAATTGAAAGGAAAGTTGCATCATTTATTTATGAGGAATGATAGAGATCAGCCACTGTAACGGTATACACCAAAACACACCGCTACGTGGCCTTTTTTTTTTTTTTTAATCAATTAATCAAAACGTGCGTTTTGATTCAAATGAAAACACGTTTCTGGACTGCATTTGGTTTCACCACTGTCCCGCGAAACCGAGGGCAGCTCCTCCGTCCGGTCAGCCTCATCTCCACCCGCGAGGCCTCCGTCCGGTGAAAATCGCAGATCCGAAACCTGCGATTTTCCAAACCCACCCGCCTTCCATCCGGGAACCGCGAGGCCTCCTACGTTGCCGCCACTTCCTTCTAGCTGAATGATCGGTGCAAACCAGCGACCAGGGACCGACGACCAGCGACCGGCGTGTTGGATATCTTGTTTACTTCCTTTTTTTTTTTCTTTAATGGTTTTAAGTTTATGTTAGGGTCTGGTTACAATGTAACGATGGAGTCGTAGGAGTCGGTGGTAGTATTTAGCGTCTCAGTCCGTAGCGAATGTGAATATATTGTTCTTCCACTTGTTATAGAAGCGATTTCTGGGCTTAATTTTATTCTTACCCGTTTATTGATACTTCATGGCATTGTCGATGAAAAGTTCAATTCTAAGGTTGTATTTTTTTTT
>QGSO01000251.1:0-25300 GCA_011037825.1 Carya cathayensis | reverse complement strand
GAATACTCTAGTCATGGGATGTTTAAATTGCAATAACAACAATCCTAGCTCCAAGGATCATCTCAGTGTAACTCACCCTTTCGAAACATAAAACTTCTGGGAGGCATGCATGAGGCTGTGAAACTTTCATTTTGACGGAAACTACAAAGATTTAAGATATAGTTGCTACCTTGTTCACGGGGCCACCTGCAAAGATCATTTTTCTTATTGCAAGTACTCAACATTAAACAATGGCAATAACTTTTCCTTATTTCATAATTACAAGGATGCAGGAACTTGAGCTCAATTAAGCAAATTGACGGGATATTGCTACTTAATCAATCGTTCCCAAAGTTCGAACCACTACTGCAGTCCTTGCATGCGAGTCTTTAATTTGAAATGTGACGGATATTTAAGCGTTGAGTTTCTAAACACCAGCAAGTTGAGCAACACAGCTTGCCAGCTTGAGATTACCAATTGGTAGATGGACGGACCCCTGATTGCATTTGCTTAGATGTTAATAATTATTAGAGAGTGTATATAAGTCCTGTTATCTAATGTTGGTTTTCAAGCACTGAAAACAACTTAACTTGCTAATATTCTTGTGCAAAATCTTTTTTTATTTTTCAGGGATTTATCATTTAACAACTTTATAGGACTGTAGCAACAAGTTTTTGGAACAGTTGAGTAATGTTACTCATTATTATTGCATCATCTCATGATGTGACATTAGATGATTAGATATTATTTATTAAATTTTAATGATAAATTTAGTATCTAATACCACATCATAAATGATGAAAAAATAATGAATAAATTTATCTATATAAGCTGATTTTGGGCTTTCTGGAGCTTTTGCCAATGAAAGTGATTCTCTCGCCGTAGCTCCAATGCTGATTTGCATGGTTCACTTTTTTTTTTGGTTTTTTAAGTAGTTTAATCAAGTTTCACGTCCCAATGTTCTAATAAGATCTGCAATGCACAACTTTTGTCTCCTGTTATCTACCAATTAAATATGTTTTTTTTTAACCTCGATTAAGTTTTTGAAATTTTATTAATGGAGTTTTCAAAAAGAGAACAACGCAATCAATCCTAAAATCATGGGAACTAAAGTATCTATTGAAAACAAACTTAAGACTTAACCAGCTGAATTATCTTATTTACTAATTAAATATGTTTTGCCCCGTTATTTTATTTTTTATATAACTTTACCTGTCACGCATACGTCAGAGTGATAGTCAGGGGCTGAGCCGGAAAGACAAGTTTGGGACAGGCAAAATTATATGAAAAGTAAAATAAGGGACAAAAATTAATTTTTTATTTCTAATTTTCTTTTATAAAAATAATTGAAAAGATAATATTTTTCCACTTTTTGAAAGCTCCAGTGTGCGTAGGTCAGCGGTAAAATGACGATGGGATCGAAGTGACATCAAATAGACAATAAATTAAACTGCTGGAACTTTCTGGCCTGGACTCGTTTTGTCTGTATTTTTTTTAGATGTAAATTTTAAAATTATAATTTTAGATTTTAAGATAAAATATTAAAATTATTATTATTTTAATACTTAAAAAATAATAATATATACCATATTATCGTTTTATTTATATTTCATTATATATGATATAGTATATTTATTATTATTTGATAATAAAAATATATATAATAAATTATTATTATTAACGATCACGTATAGAATTTTGAAAAGAGAACAACGTAATGGATCCTAAAATCATGGGGACTAAAGTTACGTTAGATTACAAAATACAGAGCAATTTCATATGAACTAATCAAATAAAAACGGTAGGAAAATAATCTGACATGAAATGATCTCAGTCAATAACTAAAATGCAAGTCTTACTCTTTCCTGTTTCATCCCAATATAACACGTTAATATATTTGGACTTAATTCGTAGCAGGATCAACACGTTAATACTTTTTTGTGTAATTAGTCAAATTGGTCATTATCACGACGATCGAATATTTCTTTCGGTTCTTAATCTATCATTAAATATAACAACAAAAATTCGAGATAATCGAAGTCGAAGTTTTTCTTCTAAGTCGGTGAGAGGTAGAAAAAAACAAAGAAATTGAAAGGAAAGTCCCATCATTTATTTATTTATTGCTGGAACACCCACGTCTTTGGAGTGCTACTCATCCCATCTTCCTCGGCAGGGCACTAAAATTTCATTTAGTGAGAAAGACAGAGATCATGGATATTGGTGCAACTACAGAAATACTTTTGGTTTTGAAAGCGTGCCTCTTTTTTGTTATAGCGACTGCTGTTCTTGGAGCCGGCAACTCAGAACACGCTGCTGCAGGGAACATTAATATTCGTGATCATGGTGGAAGAAAACTCGCTGAAATTTCAGGTATTTAAGTTATACATATATTAATATTCTTGTGGAAAACTGGCCTACATGTTTTTTTATATATGTATGTATGTCTTAACTTGGTCCATCGGCATCCTAAGTTATTAAAATGTATGTACGTTGTGACGTGACTATAATTCACGGAGCACACATGCATACGGCAATAAGCTTGCTTTGTAGGGCTTTTTCCTTTTTGATAAAATTAGCTGATTACTTAATTTGATACAAAGGACGCAAATTTGATACATATTACATATGTATATATATTAATATAAATACAGCTATTTATCTATTAAATAGTTTACTGACCCCTGTTTTATGTTTGTATTATTTACACTCAATTATATTTCAGGACCTGTTTTTTTTTTTTTTTTTTTTTTCAAATCTTTCAGTACTTCAAAACCAAAATGTTTGTCCTTCACAAGTCCCCATCACAAGTGACCAGATTCCCCATCACAAGTGACCAGATTCCTCTTATCAATAAGTAGGTCTAAATATAAAATATTTAATTAAGTGAGACAAAGTATATAATTTGAATCCAAACTCAAAACTTTTATTCTTTAATTATATAAAATCATCATCCAATAGAAAGAGGAAGATTTAATAATATGTATCTTTTTAACAAATAAACCCAATATTTACGGTTTTTGGTGGCATGCGAGTTCTTTGACAAAAAGTTGTGCTAATTGATCATAAGGCTCAAGTCTTAATGTAAGCAGTATTTGGAGATTGAGCTGTTCAAAATTAATTTTGAAAATGTTACAAGGATTTCTAGTGTGCACGCGACAAATTAAGCCGATTGATAATTATGATCTGGCTGAATTTATTTGAGTAGAGCTGTAATAAATTAATCGATTGCTTTGTTCTAACTCTCTTTTTGGTGTAAAAAATTTTAAGGTTTCATCAGCATTGCGTGTGGTAGAAATGAAGATAATTACATTGATCCGACAGGTATTCCTTACACGTCAGATAAAAGATTTATTGATACTGGAATAGCTGAAACGGTGTCTGAAAATTATAATGATCCGTTGAAAAATACATTGAGAAGTTTTCCTCAAGGAAAAAGGAATTGTTACACCCTGCGACCTAATCAAGGCAAAAACAACAAGTACTTGATCAGAGCCAAATTTACGTATGGAAATTATGATGGTAAAGTCAAGGGCCCAGTATTTGACCTATATCTTGGGGTTAATAAGTGGACAACAGTAGACAAGACGAATGAAATCTATTATGAGATAATTCACGTAGCTTCGAGGGATTACATAGATGTTTGTCTTGTGAACATTGGCCAAGGTGTACCCTTCATTTCAGCGTTGGAGCTACGGCATTCGGACTCTTCCATGTATCGCATCGAGAGCGGGGCACTGTCAATGTTTTGGCGAAGTGATGTTGGCAGCACTTCTGTAATCAGGTGAATCATTTCGTACCTGTTTATCAGCGCTTGTTTATATTTTGGCATTGTACTTTTTCTTTTAATAGAAAAAAATAAAAAAGATACTTTAAAAAAGAAAAAAAAAAGTGCACTGTCAGTACCAAATCACTATCGGTGGTTCCAGCACTATCCAATTTGTTAAACAAGCTGCTCTATATATTCCCTGTTTTTTTTTTCTTCCCTTGTACGGGTGATTCATACATTAGAACTGCTTTGGGTACCGAAAGATTATTTTATTTATTTTACTTAGTGATTAAGAAAGTTTTTAATCATATTGTAAATTTTTTTCTAAAAAACATATTTAAAAATATAAAAAAATGAATAAAAAAAATTACCTTATTTGGTAGGTATTCGGACTGTAGCTTTTTTCGGAATGGCTTTTGGTGAGTGTAGAAGTACTCTTATCTTGATTGCCTGCATGACTGCAATTTATACCGCTACATTTAGAATAATGCTACAACCATAAAGAGATTTTATAAATATAAACATTTTATATGATTTATACGTTAGATTTATTTTATAATAAAAATAAATTTATATTTTAATATACCATCATGTTAAAATATGCCAATTTATGTATTAAGTTTTTGTAAGATCTCTTCGTGATTAAAACCATAAGTTTTTGTAAGATCGGACACAATCTAGGGTTGGTGCTAGTGGAGTATGGCGGACGATGTTACGGCCAGTGGACATACGACCAATCTCTGCAGTGGAGGTTGTGTGGTCCGTACGCGAGTTGGGTACTCATGATGTTCTTGGGCTCCTGATGCCGACGCCTGGGGTAGGTGTGTCGTCGGGCTCATATCGGTGCTTGGTTTTTGTTGTTTTGTTCTTTGTTTTGTAGTGTAGTTTTTATGTAGTTTTATTAGTAATATTTTAAGAATTGTCTTTTGGACTTAGTGTCCAAAGCAGTATTGTCCCTTACTCCACCTCCTTAAGAGGACGGAGGGGCTTGACCATTCTTTTGTATACAGAGTGCTCTCTCTCTGAAGAGGTTTAGAAATTAAGACAATGTCCGTTACTTTGTGTACGAGGATGATCTAAAGCAGATGCGTAGGTTGGCTTATAGTCTGATTTTTTCTGCATTGATAAGTCACATTTATAACTTTGATACGAAGAATGAATTCACATTTAAAAAAAAAACATCTCTTGCACGCGTTTATTCATGATCTTTGGCTCACGTTCATCAATTCATATAAAAGCTAGCGCTTGATTTTTCAAGTACGTATCATTTTGTTCTGACACTCTCTAGGGTAAAAAATGATGCCATTTAGGTATCCAGACGATGCGTCTGATCGGTATTGGTACCCTTTAGTAGAAGATGATTGGATTGAAATTGCCTCCAGCTCGACCATTTACGCGGTGTCCAGCAGTGATGAAGCTTATGGATTGCCAGCTGAAGTGATGAAGACTGCTGCCAAAACACAGAACGCGAGCATTCCCTTAAACGCTTACTTCACGGGGCTAGATCCTCTTTCAAAATATTATTGTTACTTTCACTTCGCTGAGGTTGAGAAACTTGAACCTGGCCGGCAGCGGGAATTGACAATTTCTTTGGATGGTCAAAGCTATCTGACAAATCAATCTATTATACTTGATTATTTAAATCCACATACAATAGTCCAAGATAATCCGCCAATTACCGGAGCGTCGAGCTTGTACTTCTCAATAAATGCGGCTTAGGGAACTCATCTTCCTCCAATCCCCAATGCCTATGAGATTTTCGAGTGGGTAGGGCTACCAAATGAACCAACTGCCAAAGAGGACAGTATGCCTTCTTCTATTTTCTATTTTCTTGTACGGATTAAGTGTAGTATTTCGGTGTTTGGTGATGGTCCTCTGTATATATACGCAGGAGTCTTTTCTCAACAGAAACAAAACATAATTTCTGATCTCAATGTCATTATTAAAGGTTGAACTATTGATTCAAAAGTTTTAGAAGTGTTGATACTAATTTGATCAAGTTTTTAGCCATTCCATTACTCTTCCGAATCTGATTCCCATGAAGGTTTTACTCTATTGACATTGACATCTGTAATGTGGACCCTATTATGCTACCAATTATTAAATATCCAATCAATGATCTAAAAAATTCTAAAACTGTAATATAATTTGATTAACCTTAATCTCAAGATCATACCACTCGTGTAAGTAGTGACGGTCCTATATATGAAATCTTAGGAGGCCTAAAGCCCTCAAAAATATATACCCTAACATTGCATTTTACAGGGGTGTCCCATACTGAGTGCAACTCGTCGAAAATGTGTACCAGTTTAGTGGTTGCAACTCCTCAAAGAGTTGCACCAGCTTAGTGTGAACTGTGAACCGATCCTCTCTTGGGAAATCTATCTTTACTATAGGAGAATTACATGTAACATGGTTAGGGTGTACACTATTATGATGTAATTACAACCACACATCTTCAGAAGAACAATTTTGTTGTTGTCAACAGTTTTTTTAATTTATATATCAGTGAAATCTCGGTATTTTCCCCATGGTCATATAATTAACCGCCAAAGCAAACTTTTGAGTTCTTAGAAATGGCATGGTATCATGGATAGCAATTTTACCCGTCACCATAGAATCCACAAATGAACCGTTAATGGTAGTTCTAATTCACTTTGAGTATCATACATGCTACTACATCCAGGCAAATTCGGCCTCATGGCAAAGGCACATCTATGCATTTGCTGTAAATTTTGGTTCATGGTGTCCCAATTCATATTACTCATGGGATGGTTTGTACTTCAAATTCTCCCTCCCCCTCTCTCCCACATTATTTTTCAATGATTGTCTGTTGATTCTAGTTTTGCCATTAATAATTTTAGTTCAAGCTATCATGGAAATCAAGACACGCTACAACGTGACTAGAAACTGGCAAGGTGATCCATGTGTTCCAAGTGAATACTCATGGGATGGTTTAAACTGCACTAACGACAATCCTCCAAGGATCATCTCATTGTAAGTGCGCTTCCGAAACATAAAACTTTTGTGGAGGCATGCATGCTGTGAAATTTCAATCATGCTGTGAAAATTTCATTTTGACGAAAACTACAAAGATAGTGGCTCCCTTGTTCACAGGGGCCAACAACAAGAGATCCTCTTTTTTTTTTAACTTTAATTAATTAATTATTATTTATTATTATTTTATTGCAACTTAACATTAAACAATGGCAATAACTTCCTCGTTTCATAATTTCAAGCAGAAACTTGAGCTCAAGCAAATTGACAGGGGATATCACTACTTCATTCTCCAAGCTCGGACAACTACAATCCTTGTGAGTTTAATTTGAAATGTGACAAATATTTAAGCAACACAGTCACTCGAGATTACCAATTGGTGGATGGACCCCTGATTGCAGCAGATGTTAATAATTAGAGTGTATATTAATTTGTGGAAAGAATTATACTTACATGCATTTTGCAAGACCTGCTATTTAATATTGGTTTTCATGCATTGAAAACAATTGATTAGCTTAACTTGCTAATATTTTTATGCAAGATTTTTCTTTCTTTTTCAGAGATTTGTCGTTTAACAACTTAACTGGGCCACTGCCACCAGTTTTGGAACAGTTACCTAATTTAAACACTCTGTAAGTCGTGGAACTCTGATCTAGGTGTTGCGAACAATACCTTCAGGGAAGGAAATTGAAGTGATCTACTAACACTACCTTTGCAGGTATTTAAAGGGGAACAAGTTCACAGGCTCAATTCCTGAGGCTCTTCTGGAACAGTTTAGGAATGGAAAATTGGACTTAGGTTATCTTCCTACCTCCAATATTTCTTTTTCTCGATTTTCTTATTAATGTTATAACCACGTTATTTTTTTTTTCTGTACATGGAAAATACTTGAAGAAGTATATTTCCAACTGTAATTCCATTTTTTTTGCAAGACAGATTGCATCATCTAATATATAATAACTGACCCTGACGTCTTTACTTGATGCCTTGATGCACTTTATAAACGGGTTGATGCACATACAGATCTTTGTCTATACACTTCATGTAAGGGAAAGAAGAAAAAGGAGTTTGTCATTCCAGTTCTTGCATCGTCTATAACAGCAGTCTCCATCCTTCTCTTCATCGTTAGTGTTCTTGCTATATATAGAAGGAAAAGAGGATCAGGTAGTTTGTTCTTTATTTTCTACTTCTTAGTTGTTATCACAATTTATATAGGCGAGCTTAAGGAAACTGCAAATGATCGGTAAATGAATTACATTAGTTGAACACCTTGGTAGGTGATGAATGCGCTCATTCTACTCACTTGGTGCTTGGGTTCAATTCTCACCACACTCATGTTTACACCTAGTTTTGAGAGATCGTATCCTTCTTTAGATTGGCATCCTGATGCCTTTTCTTGCTCAAACATTAAGATAATATTAAAAATAAAGAGTTTCATCCTCCCATTCATTATCCATTCATGGTTGTACTGTCTATGCCATATAACCATCGCATCTCAATCCCCTGCTATTTTGTAAAATCAAGTATCCCCTACATCGTCTTGAGGCTGACCTTGAAAATGGATGTAACACATCCCAACATAGACAAGCATGAAATCCAGGACTTCTTCTAGCATTACTCACTGTCAAACTATAATGCAGAAATCTAAGCATGAGGGTTAATGTGCATTCCCCTTTATGATAAGTGGACTCGAGATTTAATTATAGTAACAAGCTTGAGAAATTTAAAACATAAACTAAGCACACGACAATGCGAGCTACAAACTTATTTTTAGCAGAGGTGAATGTTTCAATTTTGATAATCTTTCTTGCTGTAGACGGGGTTACCTAATCCACCATCAAATCAAAGAATCGACAGTATAGCTACTCTGAGGTTGTCAAGATAACCAATAACTTCAAAAACATCATTGGCAAAGGGGGATTTGGAAACGTGTACCTCGGCAAATTGAAAAATGAAACTCAAGTTGCTGTTAAGTTTCTCTCTCCTTCATCAAACCAAGGGCACAGGGAATTTAGAGCGGAGGTTAGATGGAACAGAAGCCAGTGTTTGCAATTACTTGAAAGTTTCAAAGACTACAATTTCATGCAACTAAACAATGGAACTCCATTTTGAAATGTAGGCACAGCTCTTAATGGTAGTTCATCATAGAAACTTGGTCACTCTTGTTGGATACTGTGATGACAGTGAAAACAAGGCGCTCATATACGAGTACATGGCCAACGGGAATTTGCAGCAGCATTTGTCAGGTATTTGCAATCTTGTTTTTAAAGGCTCCTCTCATCCTATCAGTTGCTAGCTATAGGTCTCCTTCATCAAATCAAAAGTACATCATAGGTTGGCTTCTGGTTAGAGGAAGCAACCTGACACAATGCAGATCATCCCGAGTCCTTGTCAAGTCAATTCCTATAGGCAGTCCTATAAGTTTGTACAATGAGGATAATGAATCTGCATGTTTCACAAAAATCCGACAAAGATTAATATTTTCTTGCATGGTTGCAAAAACCTAGGCTATTTTTTTTATGACAACCAAACTAAATAAGACACAAAATTGTAATGTTTTTGCTGCAGTGACAAACCCAAATGTCTTAACATGGAATGAGCGACTTTGTATTGCAGTGGACGCAGCACACGGTTTGCAAACAAATTAACCACATAATTATTCATCTTTAACATCTTTGAATTTCTTTTTTTGTTTGCTTGAATAAGCCCACGTTGTTTATTGGTGGAGTTACAGGGTTGGATTATCTACATAATGGTTGCAAGCCACCTATCATCCACAGAGATTTAAAACCGTCCAACATCCTACTAAACGAATACATGCAAGCCAAGTTGGCTAATTTTGGGCTTTCTAGAGCCCTAGCCAGCGAAAGTGATTCCCATGTGTCAACTTGCCCAGCTGGCACTTTGGGATACCTCGATACAGAGTAAGTGTTTAGACCTACTGACTTCTGCATAACTTTTATTTCAGTTATACTGTGATCAATTATCATGTCCAAAGTTCTAGTGAAATTTGTAACACACTAAAATTTTTGTCCTAAATTTTCTACTTCATAAATATGTTTTTCCCTTGAGGATCACCACAGGGAATTTCATGTTCCCAATGCATCCAAAATTTATGGCCCGCTCCTAATTCAAGGAGCGAGTTGTGTAAATTGGGCATGCCTAGCTTTATTCCCCAGTGCGAGTTTTATAATTGCTATTCAAATGACCCTCATCTGTGTTCTACTTGCAGATTTGCAATATCTGGGAACTTCAACACGAAAAGTGACGTCTATAGCTTTGAGATTATTTTGTTTGAGCTTATAACTGGTCGCCCTGCAATAATAAGAGGACCCATGCAAAACAATCACATACTCGACTGGGTTTATCCTTTGATTGAAATGGCAGATATCCAAAACATTGTTGATCCAAGACTACAAGGAGAATTCAACACCACTTCTGCCTGGAAATTTGTGGAAATAGCCAAGTCGTGCTCACTACCGGTTGCAATCCAAAGGCCAAACATGAGTCAGGTATTGGCAGAACTAAAGGAATGTTTGGCTCTGGTAATGACTCGTGGGAGAAGTCAATCGATGGCACTCGAGTGCAGAACTTTAAGCATGCCACACAACAAGTTCCATTTGGAGCTAGAATCAGAAATTGCTCCCGTTGCTAGATAGTTACTGAACAAACTATGCTCAAAAGTTCTTTGTATGCAATATGACAAGTCTGTTTGAAGACCTTATTATATCCTAGTTTCGTATGGCTATCTTTTCTTCAATCGAGTATGAGAGCGAATACTATTATGCATTTCCACAACTTTCTAGGTTTTATTGGACCTATAAAGTACAATGATTACTAGTCTCATGTATTTTGGATGTGTCTGAAACACTGTTTGAAAATCCATAGATAATAATCTACATTATGTAAGAGAAGCTAAATAGATTTTATGCGACAATATTAAGGGAACAATTAGTGTTGCAACAAATAGACCCATTGATCTACAAATTTAACACTCTCATAAACCAATTTTAATATTCTCTCTCTCCCAAAGTTTTTTCAATTTTTCAAAATATTTTAGTAGGATCTGTTTATTCTGTAAAGAACAGATTTCTAATTTCTTGATTAAATTGTAGAATTTGACGGTATTCGAATCTAATTTCGTGTGTACATAATGTAGTTAAATATACAAACTTGTTATGAGCTTCATTATATTTTGGAGGTAAATTCACTTGTAATCCTTGTGCATACCGTTACTGGTTAGAGTAAATATTGTCTTAAGGAAAGTGATATTATAACGCACTTTAAAGCAAACTATTTTCTCTCACAATTTTCTTCAGCCCCTTTGCATGACAACAATTAGTCAAATATTAATTAAGTCACATTCAGAAATAAGATCCTCGCCTTTTAGTTTATTATCATCCCATGAAGAATCGAGTAAGAAGAAGAGAACGTGCTAGCAACGTATATGGGATGTAAGCTAGCAGCCTAGCAGGACGAAGCAGCAGAAGTAAGCAAAGCATTTCAGGCCCTCCAAAAGTCGGATATATATATTTACTAGAGTGAGTTGGCAATTTGGAGTTTGAATGATTTGGGCCAAACTTGGCATGTGTTTTTCTTTTTTCTTTTTGTTTTGTTTGAGTTGGCTCATCTCTGAACATAGTGGCATTGGAAAATGACCCAAACACATCAAAGAATGGCTAGATACATATACATGGAAGGAATCCTTAGAACAGAGTTAAGATTTCATCAGGAAATTGTTAATATTTGTGTGCTCACGGGGCATTGAGACATGCTTCGTTCGTGCGACGTATGGTGCCCTTTGTCCACTTGTCGTGGTCAATGCGTTACGGACTTGTTCATGTTTAAATAAAGGGATAGCTCATTGCTTTTCTTTAATTTAATTTCCTCGAAGCGGTCAATGGGCCTATATATTTGACCGCAAAGATCTACATTTTGACGAGTAATGAAAATGGGCTTGACAAACAACAGCATTGAAAGTCGACATGAGCTTTGCACCCTGGAAGACTGAAAGTGGCGAGAAACCGCGTGACAAAAGTGTCAAAAAGAAAATTACATTAAAAAAAACATAAAACAAAACAAAAAACCAAAAAGTGGACCTTTGGGCTTTTGTTTGTGTAAGATGCGAAAAAGCAACAGACATGATCAGCAACCAACACTACTCATGGTCTTTAATTACTTCCTCGAAGTCTGTAGCTGAATCTTTACATCTGAATTTCAGGACAGACAATCCTTAAATTCAATTTATATACATAACAATCCTTTATTTACCCACAGAAAAGGCTTTCAACCGCAAAGATAAAATGTACAAACTTTGAACTTGTACCTACTTCAATTATTTCTTGCTAATGGAAAAGCTTCATTTGAATCAGCAAGCCAAGTCAAGTCTTCTTTAAAGCTTACACATAAACTTTATTCTGTTTTGGCAAAAGAGCTGGCGTGTATTGCACTCATAATTTGTCTGATTGCTTTATGATCTTAGCCTTCACACCTCTTGTAAAAGAGGAGGACCCAAATTTTGATATGGATGGGTCAATTTCATCTTTTTTAATTTTTTGCTTTTTTTTTTTTACATGCATCTTTTTAACCTCTTTAAATATTTTTTTATAAAATAAATTCACAATATTATTAATTGATAATATTTTATTGAGTCGTAGAAAATTGAATAAAAATATTTTAAAGTTAAAAACAAAAATACAAAAATCATATTTATAATATTTTTAAACAATTTCTAATTCATCTCATCTTAACTTAAATATCTCGTTATTATTTACAAATTATCTTATTTCAAATCGCTCCCCCGATCCCATTATTTATTGCTTGAACACTCACCCCTGGTCCCGATATTCTTATTAATGCCGGAACACCCACGACGTCCTTAAATTAGATTTGCTTAATTTGATTACTTAAAAAATCAAAGAAAGTCCAACACTGTTGATAAACGAAGTATATATTCTCACTACTGCTACATGTACACGTCTTGTGCACCTTTTGCGTACCCGTTGACGTCGGTCAGCCATTAAATAATAATTAAAAAAGAAAGAAAGACAAAACGTGATGAAAACGATTTCCAACCGAACAAAGGTAAATCGAACCAAGCGCCAAAATCAAAAGAAAGGAAATCGATCCAGTAGCGCCAAAATCCATCCCGTTCGGAATAAGTTGCACAAAAATCTGCAGAATAAATCAAAAGAGTGTTGGAGACAAGTTGAAAAACGGTGAGTATCTTCCTGTGAGCCTCTCCGAAACAGCGAGTTTGGGGCGCTTTTTTTTTTTTTTTTTTTTCCATCTATAAAACTATTTTTGCACATTGTTATTAATCTCCCTCTCGTTTGTTAGTTTTATTCGCACTAAAATCTTTACAAAACCATCAGTTTCCGTTTGTTTCTCTAGAATATCTCCCCTTGCTCAAATGATGATAAAAGTAAAAAAAAAAAAAAATCATACTGCAGCCAGTTTATCTGCATAATGGGTGCTGCGTTTCAGATGAAAAAAGAAGAAGAAGAAGAAGAAGAAGAAGAAGATGAGGTTTCAGATGCAAAAAAGGGGGAAGATGAGAGGTACAGTTAGTTTTCGTGATTCTCTTCTCTACGTCGTGTTCTCTTCTTCGCGTCGCCTTTGCACTCTCTTCAACCCAAAAAGCTTGCACCAAGGGAGGGAGCTGAACCCAGCTGCATTCAACTGGGCTGTGTAATAATGAACCGCCCCGTTTCATTATTACACGTGGCTGTACGTGTACGCAGGGGGTTCCCACCCCCTTGTGCAAATAGAGTTTTTCATAATTCTAACCCCTGTTTTATAATGTGTGTTTTTATTTAGACTCAATTATATTTCAGGATCTGATGTTTTTTTATTTATTACTTTTATATTTTACTTCAAAACCAAAACGCGTCAATATATAAGAAATCAAGATCAACGCTTTCATACTCGTTTGTTTAATTAGTCAAAGTCATCGTCACGACAATCGAATATTTCTTTTGGTGAGAGGCCGTAAAAGAGAGAGAAATTGAAAGGAAGGTCCCATTATTTATTTATTTATTGCTGGAATACCCACGTCTTTGGAGTGCAACCCATCCCCTACGTCTTCCTCGGCAGGGCACTAGAATTATATTTAGTGAAAAAGACAGAGACCATGGCTGATATTGGTGCAACTACAGAAATGCTTTTGGTTTTGAAAGGGTGCCTCTTTTTGGTTTTAGCAACTGCTGTTCTTGGAGTTGGCAACTCAGAACACGCTGCTGCAGGGAACATTAATATTCGTCATGGTGGAAGAAAACTTACTGAAATTCCAGGTATTTAAGTTATAGATATATTAATATTCTTGTGGAAAACTGATGTTAGCAGTTTCCAGATAAGCATTAAGGACCCAAGGAATAAATAATTAACTAAGGTACCATGGGTTTCAACATAAATATCTTTTTCCTTTCCATGGTGCTTCATTCCAACCTAAATCTTCAAAAGCAGCCTTATAGGCTTTGGTATCAGACCAATAAAAAGTCCATTCCTAAGCTTCGTTAACAGACAGGAAACAATTGACTTTCTTTATCCTCGCTCAATAGTTGAAATTTTTTATTTCACGTCTTCTATGGCTTCGAACATGTCTGCATGCAAGATTTTAAATAAGAAAAATGATATATACAATCGTATGATGTAATCGGCGTGCAGTCGACGTGTCCTTTTTTATTTTTTTATTTCTCTCTTCATCTGCCTCCCATTTCGTTCCCCCTCTCTATTCCTCTAAATTTCATTTCTCACTCACTCCCTCCCTCCATCTCCATCGGACCTCTCTCTCTCTTCATTTTGTTTTCTCCTCTCTCTTCTTCTTCCCAAATCTGAAATAGGAACCAGAAGACGACTTCTTCATTTTCTCTTCTTTTCCAAATCAAAATTAAAAACCGGCTCTTAAACATGAGAATACCCATGAAAGAAGTCGTCTTTTTTTTTTTTTTACCAGTCTCTTCTGGGTTTGGACCTCTTCTTTTTCATTCAGATGGTCTTCTTCCCTTTTCCAGAACATGCAGTTTTTTTTTTTCACTTTTGACCGCATGTTCTTCGGAGGCTCCCATGGCCGACTCAAACTTAAAGAGAGAAAAAGCTGTGTGAGAGAGAAAGATGAGTGTGAGAGAGAGAGAGACGAGTTAAAAAGAAAATAAAAGTACACATGAAGCCTTTTTTTTTATTTCTCTCGTATGTCGTTTACATCTCGCTTGTAAAGGCCGACTGCACCTAGCAGTGCTCTTTAAATAATTCCTGGCTTTGAAGTTTGAACATCTCTTATTACAACATTTTTAAATCAAACACATTCCTCAAATCCCAAAATTTATTATCCGTCTCGACTCTCACCTTGTCATCAACATCAGTGAAATTCCGCACGTAAGTAACTTGATAGCCCAAGTGCTGCAAGTATCTGCAGAGTTCAATTCCAAGGTCAAACACTACCACCTTCCTCATCATTATCCTTCCAAATACACAGTTCTAGAACCATTAACTTTTATCAAAGAATCTAATGTTTGTATTGCGTGACAGGTTTATATAAAATAAAAAGAAATTTAAAAACTATAAAAATATAACTATATATAAAATTAGATCTTAATAATTTGCAATATATATATACAAAAATAAGATTTTAAAAAATATAACTTAATATATGTTTCAAATTTTTGACGATAATGTTTCATAGAATAATATTAATTTATTATTATTTTTGTAATGAAATATTTAGAATTTATTTTTTTCATAAAAACTATCAAGTGATTTTTTAGAATGTCATCTTTCATTCTAGTATGTAAGTTAGTTTATTAAGTTTCTTCCAAAATCTAGATATTTTCGTGTCACATCAAGTACATAATGCTATAATTGAGATCTTAAATAAATTTTTTTTACTCAACTAGAGGATAAAACCTCTCAACTATTTTTCATGTAAATCATCAACCTTAAATTTTTTTATTTATTTTTACTTTGAATTCCATATTAAGAAGTCTATGTTGTATAAAAAAAAACTTTGAAATCCATATTAATAAATTTATTATTTTTTCTAAACTTAATTTTAATTGAATTTTGGTGAGGCCACATCTTTAAAAATAAATACTATATAGAAATTATAAAATATTTCGGAACTATAAGAAAAAAATTGGAGAAAGATATTTTTAGATATATTAAAATTTTAGAGAACACATGGCAATTGTAACTTTTTCTTAGACGGGCATTTGCTATATTTATAAAATTATAAATAAAATATAAGGGTATATTTTAAACTTTTTAAAAAACTTTGGAGGGCCATGGCCCCTTAGTCATAACGCAGGTCCGCCGTTGCGCATACCTAATTCAAATAGAAAAATGCAGGGCACGGTTACACAGTAAACAACAATGGTGATGAGGAAAAAGCATGAGCTAAAAAATAGAATGAGTTGTTCAGTTAGCAGAGATGGACATGAGGGTGGACCAGTATGGGCCATCACCCCGGCGCTTCATTTTAAGTCTTCTGTAACATATGGTGCTTGGGTCTTTTGGACCCAACCCATATATTTTATTTGGACCCCTGGGCTAACCGGCTGCAAGTTCTAAGTTTTCTTGGTAAGGTCCTTCAATGGGTTAACCAAGCCAGAGCAAACCAAGAGAAGGAATAAAAAGTCACGTGTACAGCATGAAAGCACTTCAGCCTGATGGTTAGGTTATGTTTGGACGGGGGAGGTCTCAGATATTTTATAAAGAGATATGATATTTACAGTTGTGATTATGCAAGTGACACGTAGTCTTTTTGAAAAAAATGAATTAATACGGAATCTACATGAAAAAAAAGACTAACTTTTTAATCGTGGATCCCACTCTTTTTCAAAGCGATTGCGTGGCGTTTGCACACTCCACGACGGTACGTAGTATTACTCTTTTATAAATAATAATAATATATTAAATAATAATAAATAACAGTAAAAAAAGTAAGAAAAAGTAGTGAGGCAAAGCTTTGTATGCTGTGAAATGGCATTATAAATTGATAACTCCTAACATTTCCCGTTTATAACATTTAAATAATAATAATAATCTTTTAAAAATATGTAACCGTTTCGCAGCAACTTGATTGAAACTTGAAAGTGTCCGATCAGTTACTAAATTAGCAACAACATACGCGTCTCTGTCTCCACACTTACATTCTAATTGTCAAACCATTAGTAACAGAAAAAGAAGAAATCAGATACCCGAAAATGAAGGAGAATAACCTGAAAAGGATGTCGAAACTGACGGCGGCGCGAGCGTGACCGATGTGGCTGAGGTCGTAGGCGGTGACGCCACAGACGTACATGCCAACATGCCCCGGCTCGTGCGTCTTGAAGATCTCCTTCTGCTGAGTCATGGAGTTGTATACACGAAATTCCTCCTCATTCGCCATATCCCTCCTCACAAAACTCCCGCTCCTCCACTCTATAACAGTCTCGCTACTCTCCCTGCCCAGCGTTTGTTTGCAGCGCCAAGGATGCG
Source organism: Carya cathayensis (assembly GCA_011037825.1). Classification (NCBI taxonomy): domain Eukaryota; kingdom Viridiplantae; phylum Streptophyta; class Magnoliopsida; order Fagales; family Juglandaceae; genus Carya; species Carya cathayensis. The sequence goes on along the minus strand of QGSO01000251.1, from coordinate 8,085 downwards.
ATCATATATATATAAGTAACCAAATAGTAAAACCACATAGCTAATAAAAAAACTTTTATTTAGGAATAGATTCGCCGTAAATTGGACGCGAATTGAAAGGATCGCCTGCTTTCCCCTACTTTGCTTGATATGCCTACCACTTTCACCCATGATCATTACTCTTCGAATTAAATTATTCTAATGAATATTAAACATTGTTGATATTTTTTAGTAGATTGTATTTGTTAATAAGATTTTTTTCTAACATCACTGTTCTTTCCTTAGATTTTATTTTAGAGGAAGGATTACACGAAATCATTTTCTTCCGTTGAGGAAGATTTATTCAGTATTTTTGGGCATCCAATATTTCTAAGTGAATAACCGATTAATAAAAAAATTCTAACATTTGCTTTTTAACGGCTATGGAGAAAGCAAGACTATGGGAGAAGCCATCTTTAATCCTCTCTCTCTTTAATTCTCTCTTATTTCCTTCCCGGTTTATGTGTTTTAAGCTCCTGTTGCATAGCGGTTTTTCTGACTTTGTGGGCTTCGTTTATTCTCAAAATACTTTATTCACTATATAATTACATAAAAGTAAATTTATAAATTGATATAATTTGATATGATATATCATATTATAAAATTTATTTTTATTATAAAATAGATCTAAAGATTCTATGAAACTACATCAATTTATGAGCTTATTTTGTATAATCTCTTTGTATTTATAGCAATGCTCTTTTCTTTCTTCCATTCTGCTGTTTTTGTCTAAGGTTCATCTTTTCATTGTTTCTTTCCATATGAAATAGAGAGAAATTGATAGAAAAATTAAAGTGTGTAAGTAGATATTTTTTAGAGTAATTTTTCAGAAAATAGAGATGTGTTTTTTTGGTGGAATTTTGGGCTCAACAACTTATGCATAGTTGGTTTGAGCTATACAACGATCAATTAGAATATTCTATTTTGGACGAGTTAAGTCAATAGGAGTTCTGTTTTACCGGTTAAATTGAAACTTTGTATATCGCAGATGGGTTGAATCTCCTTAAAGAGTGAAATTTCCGTGTCTCGGTCCAAACTAATTTCGTTTGAATGTTAATTTCATTGTTATTTTTTTATTATATTATTGTGTATTTCACTAACAAATAAATCAATACTTTAGAAGCGCTTCTTAGGAGTGATTAAACGGCATATGAAAGCTATTGAGTAATTAAATTTTCATTAAAAAAAAACTAATTAAATTTGAGAAGTTTTATTCATCATTATTTCAATTTTTTATTTTTTTTATCATCTTCTTATGTACGTCGAATGATTGGTAAATAAACAAAGAATAACAAATCGTTTAATTTATGATAATTTACGCAATCAAATAAAATTCAAAATGTGATGAGTTTTTCACAACCTCCGACTAAGGAAGTAGTTGCGTTAAGCATATTCTCCCTCACTCCCAACATGATATGCAATGGTGCCTTTTTCAAGTACCGCTTCTATTGCTTAGGTATTGTTTGAAATTTGAATGTTAAACTGAGTTAAATATTTTATAAATAGTAGTGATAGTGGTGCACCTAGGAATTTACTCTAGGGGTTCAAACAAAACTAGGACAATATACATAAAATAGTTTTTGTTCTACTTTTATACAATTTTTTTTTACAATATAATAATCTGATAGGAAGATTTACAATAAAAATAAAATACGTTTAATATAACTTATGTATTAAAAAATCTCAAGAACAATATATCATTGAAATAATATAAAGACATTCATACAAATATATTAAATAAAAAAAATACAAAATGTCTAAAATTGTAACTTGTGTTCTTTTAAACAAACAAAATCATCAAGTATTGAATCTAAATCAAAATTCTTATCTATTTCTCTTTCAATATAGATAACTAAATTATTAGCTAAGAATTCATCTTTAATCTTGTTGCAAAACCTTGTTTTAACAATTTTCATAACTGAAAATGCTTGTTCACTGGTTGCTGTAGACACTGGAAGAGTCAAAATTAGATGAATCAATCTATCAATAAGTTAGTATGTCTTTGATTTCTTTGTCTCTACCAATTTTCGACATAAATCTGCAATAAATCTCAAATCTTAAAACTTTGGATTGCTAAGCACATCAACTTCAAAATGCTTCAATTGAAATCTTAAATTGATTTTCTCATTCTCAGAAAAATCAAGAGGATAATACTCTTCCGTAAGACAATATATATGATCAATATTAAAGGATGTATACCCATCATTTGGATCTGAAGCTTAGCTAAGGGTTAAAAGTTTTGTCATTTCTTTACCAAATTTATTGTCAAGCTCTTGCATTTGAAAATTTATAGCAATATTAAATATTTCTAAATTATTGTTGAACCCAAGGTTTCAAATTTCGTGTAATTATATATCTATACACTGATTTTGATGATAACAAATGAATTCAAAGAATAAATGAGTTTTAAGCTCAATTTGTCTACACAATAGATTCAAGCACATCAAGGAACAAAGCATGAGTAAGAAGGGAACAATATCACATTAAAACTCATACAGTAATGTTGTACATCTCTTGAAAAATTCAAAATTATGATTAAGGTTCAAAATTAATATTTTATCATAAATCATTAAAATACATTTTCTAGAACTGTATAAATATTTTAAAAATTAAATTTGAAAGATAATTGATTGTCATTTTTCACTTGTACATGACATGATTAAAGGTTTGAATTTTGAAAATATTAAAAATGATTGATTGTCATCTTTCATATGTGCATGCTTTATTTGAATATTTTTAAAAGTGATTGCTGTTCTTTTTTACTTATGTAAAAAGTAGATGATTTTGTTTGAAAATTTTGAAAAGTAAATAGTACTCCTTTTGTCATATGCGAAAAGTAAAAAGATTAAGTTTGAAATTTTTGAAAAGTGAATGATGTTGTTTTTGACAAATTGAAAAAGAAAAAACTTTTATTTGAATTTTATGAAAAGTGAATGAGGTTGTCTTTGACATGTAAATCTTTTTAAATTTGAATATGAAGTCTCATATGCCTATAAATAAATTATTTGAGAGCTTCACATTTGCAACACCAAGAGCATACAACATTGATTCAAAGATTTTATTATCTCTTCTCTAAGTATTGAGTTATAATTTTTGTTCATTTTGAGAGAGATATAATTTGCGTTGTATTGTTCTAATTTCACTCATTGAGAAGTGTTTTCTAATAACCTACACACTATCAACTCTTATATCAATAAAAGAGTATGTATAACCCTTGTGCATGTAGAAAGTGGAGAATAGTTGAATCACCACGTGTAAGGTGATTGCAAGTGTAGAGGATGTTCTACACGGATCTTTTGTAGTGGTGTTGTTCAAATATATAATAGGTTTCTATATCCACCTGGAGGAGGTTGAGTAATGAATTTGGAGATCCTCAAGAGGTAGCTTGAGGCAAGAATGTAGGTAGTGGGGTCAATGCTCATTAACATACTAAGTTTGCCTCTCTCTTAACTTTACTCTTTATATTTATTGTTATTTCATATTTTATTTATATTTTATATTATGTATTTGATTTATAATTGTTAATTTTTTAAATACAACTTAATTCACCCCCCTCTTGTGTTAGTCATCTGGGCAACAATTATAATAATGCTCTATCGTAATGTGATCTCGTTGATGACAACCACGACCTTGTACATAATGAGAGCTCAATTCTGGAATGTCAATATCAAATTTCTTGGAAAAAGAGACAACATTCTCAAGCAGATTTTCCCAATCTTCATTTCTCAACTTTTGAATGAGTCCTTTTGTAGTAGAAACCATATTCATGACATTCAGAATATCTTGAGATTTTTTGCTGTAAAACTTGACAAAGAACATCAGTAATACCATGATTTCCTTCATTAAATGTAAAGTAAATATGAATTGGAATGAGGTAATCATTTTATAAACAGCATTAGCATCCCCGCATTGAGAGTAAGTGGATCATTCTTTTATTATGGTTTCAAGCACCGAATAAGTGGTTTCAAACATTCACAGTAAACTGCAAATAGAATAAAAATGAGAACCCCAACGAGAATCACCGGCTCGTTTGATAGTGCCAATTTCGTTAGCTCTTTTTCCACTTTCAAGTTCATCAATGGCTATCATATGTGCAATATGTGTTGCCTGAGTAGCTTACAATTCATCATGACGTTTACATAAAGCACCCACCACATTGATAATAAAGTTTAAATTTGAGAAAAACTCATGAGCAGAAACCATCTCTCTAAATGCAGCAACTAATGCTAACTGTAATTGGTAAGCAAAACAATGAATATAGTATGCATATGGGCAATATTTAAGAAATAATGCTTTCAATCCGTTCCATTTACCACGTATATTACTAGCACCATCATATCCTTGCCCACAAATATTTTGAATATCAAGACAAAGACCAGACAAAACTGTAGATATTTCATTGTTTAGAATCAATGCTGATGTATCTTTAACATGTACAAGATCAAAAAATCGTTCTTGTATAAAACCATCAACATCAACAAATCTCAAGATTATAGCCATTTGCTCCCTCTTAGACTCATCCCGTGTCTCATCAACAATAATGTAAAATCGAGAATCCCCAACATCTTCACAAATTTTATTTCTTACTTTTTTTTCAAGAACTTCCAAAATCTTTCTGAATTTGGGGTGAAGTATACTTTAAGGATTTATGAGCATTTTCCAAAACAAGTTTTCCAACCTTGTCATTATACAGAGCCAAGAATTTAATCATATCCAGAAATTACCTCAATTTTTTGAATCAATGGTCTTATCATGACCTCTAAAGGCACATCCTTGAAATGCAAGCCATTGAACAACATCAATAGATGTTTTTACTCGGAGTCAATTGTTGAGAATTTGTTCAGAGGTTTATACATTCATTACTTTATCAATATGCTGTGATTGTTTTAATAAATCATCACAATATTTCATAACATTATTATGACAAGAACAAGGATCCTCCCTAATATGATTAAAAAATGTACAATGTTTTCCATAATTACTCATCTTCCAATTTCTAAATCTCATGACAGTAAATACATCACATCTAAAGCGTTGAGATGCTTTCATTGTAAAAAGATAACAAGGTAAAAATATGCAGCATCCATTGCAATATCCTTTGAAAGCGATGAGGATGCTTTTCACAATCAGAACATGGATATTTTGAGAGACGTATTTGATATGGATCCATTTTTAAATAAACTCTTATTATTTCATCACACTAATTGATTGGATAATCTCATATAGGTAAACATAATCCCGGATCTCGTTGTAGAGAAGATATATCAATTTATTTACAATTAAGTGTTGACGATGTAAAATGAATTCCTTCAAATTCCAAAATTGGAGAGTAAAGATCAGAATTTTCCTCAGGTTCAATAGAGACGACATTGAAATTCTTGTACTGTTTTTTGTTGAGTCGATCGACGTCTACTAAAAGTTCAATCTTCCACTCTTTTTGTGAAACTTGTGCCACAAGATTTTCTATATATGAAAAATGTTCCTGCAAAGGGAATTTTTAATTATAATTGCATGATTAATAAGAATTTAAAGATCTTATATATGCTAGAAATTTATGTCTTCTAAATTAACACAAGTTTTTGAATGCAATGTTTTTAATTAAATTACTATGCATGTTTTTAAATAAAAATAAAATTGGCATAATAGACAAAGATATAAAAATCAATTTAAATGATTTTTGTTATAATTTACTTTTAATAGTTTTTTTAAATATAAACCTCAATGTATTTATAGATAATGTATTAAATATGTTAAAAATTTTGAGATAGACTTTTCTATTCGCAACAATAAAGCCAATGCAAAATAAGAAAACGTACATCTCCAGTATGATTCATAAGCTCAACTGCCGAACAACCGAATGCTTCTTCTACAACTTCACCAAACATAACAGCAGATAGTCTTCCTGTACCATCATCGAGTTCAACATATGCTCGGCAGCTATAAATTTGATCGAAATATCATTTTAAGTTAGAATCAATAAAAATTATACATTAAATCTATTACATAAATTATGAAACAGAAATTTGAAAGATACGTACCATGGTTGAGAAATGCTTTGGTGTTTGCAATGGTAACAAAGGAATGTATCATTGTAATCATATCCAGTTCCTTTATTACAGCCAATACATGACATGTAAAAAAATATATGGCGCAAATCAACCACAATTATTTTCGCCTTTTTCTAAAATTTTGTTTTCTGCATCACATTAGAAATAATTTTTTAGAAGAATTGATTGAATAAATATTTGAATTTGTTACTAAGAATAGAATTTTACCGCCATGGGTTGCAAACTTTTGATGAACTCAGCAATATCACAATTCTTGATTATTTCCCGAATACCAACAGAAGATAGAGATGCAGATGGGTATGTCAAGTTTTTTGCAATAATACTCTTGATTAATAAATCATTAATCGCCGCCCTTAAAATTCATAAAAACAAATACAACATAAGAAATAAAAATACGGAGATTTCAATTTGTGGTTTTTATCTTTGTAAGTATATAGTGTAGTTTACTTTGTTATCTTTAATACTCTTGTGTATTCTTACAGTTTGTGGGTCAAAGTGTGGACTGTGTTTCAAATTACTCTTATTATAAATAAGGAAGTTCACATTTTTTTATAGGTATAAATAAGGAAGTTTAAACACACTGTCAAACACACAGTATCTTATTTCTACTTATGTGTTCTGTTGTATTTGTTTTTTCTGTTGTATTTGTTTTTTAGGATGACAAGTCATGAGAAGTATTATAATATATGTTTCTTAATTCTTATGCATCTAAATGTATAAAAACTTTTAAAAAAACTGTAAACAAATGGAACAACAGTTAAATCACGTGCCACCAAAAAAATAAATCAGATCAATTAAATCCAAAAATGAAAAAGAGAATAAAACAATTACATGCAAACCAAAATAATCTGCCTATACATAGGTATAAATAAGGAAGTTTAAATTATCAAATATGAATGACCCACAAACAGAATAAATAAAGAGATAAGTAAGAGCCAACAAATATTAAGTAGCAAAAAGCCTAAAGCTGCGTTCAAGCCAACAAACAGATGTATGAAGAAATAATGCATGAAAACTTTTAAAAAAACTGTAAACAAATGGAACAACAGTTAAATCACGTGCCACCAAAAAAATAAATCAGATCAATTAAATACAAAAATGAAAAAGAGAATAAAACAATTACATGCAAACCAAAATAATCTACCTATACATAGGTATAAATAAGGAAGTTTAAATTATCAAATATGAATGACCCACAAACAGAATAAATAAAGAGATAAGTAAGAGCCAACAAATATTAAGTAGCAAAAAGCCTAAAGCTGCGTTCAAGCCAACAAACAGATGTATGAAGAAATAATGCATGAAAACTTTTAAAAAAACTGTAAACAAATGGAACAACAGTTAAATCACGTGCCACCAAAAAAATAAATCAGATCAATTAAATAAAAAAATGAAAAAGAGAATAAAACAATTACATGCAAACCAAAATAATCTGCCTATACATAGGTATAAATAAGGAAGTTTAAATTATCAAATATGAATGACCCACAAACAGAAGAAATAAGGAGATAAGTAAGAGCCAACAAATATTAAGTAGCAAAAATCCTAAAGCTGCGTTCAAGCCAACAAACAGATGTATGAAGAAATAATGCGTGGATACTACTTCAAAGAAACCATCACAAACGGATGCCCATGCATCGAGCTACATGTAATGAGTAACTCAAATTCTATGTTTCACAGAAAACAACAAGCTGCACAAATTGTACAGAATCATGAGATGACTTGTACATGATTTGTGATAGTCAGGACGATACAAGCACAACATTAAATCCCAATATTGCAAAGGATTGAGAAATTCATACTAATTGCTATACAGAATTCTAACTTCCCACGAAATTGTATTATTTCCATTATGACAGAATCCTAAGCTAAGGCCAATATAACAATTAGGATTAGAAAAAGTAATATACATATGAAACTTCAATATCTAAAACTGTGAACTTATATACATATTTGGTTATATTACATAAAGAAAAGGAACACTAGAAAGAATGAAGAG